>JBBPBX010044240.1:2917-27537 GCA_038048925.1 Garcialebias charrua | reverse complement strand
AGCTGGATTTAAAAATCCGCGGTGTGGTTTATGAGTGGTATCTTGCAAACAAAAACAGCGAACCTCACAGCTAATAGCAGCTACATCCATAGCAAGGGGCAGGCAGCGACAGAGTCAGTCAGACCAAAGGAGGCCTTTTTCGGACACATGCATGTAGAAACTTCTGGGCAACTTCATGAGCAGCTCCGTGACTCACGTGACTTCCTGTAGCCGGTGAGATGGGTGATACCAAATTATTTGCAGGGGAGGGGGTCAGTCCTCAGGGAGTTTGTTAAAAACATGCAGCAATTTTACTAAAAAATTTGAATGAATAAAGAAAATCAATTATTGATGTAAGATATGTATAATGACGAAATGATGTCATTTTATTGGGGGGGTTGAAATGACCGGATCAAATTATTGTGGGGGTCAAAACCCCCACAACCCCCGTGTAAATTACGCCTATGCTGAAAAAAATTATAGTCCCCTTGCTTCTCTATCAGCATTTATAAAAACACTAAAAACACAGAGTGACCCACCGTTAATCAGCCAATAAAAACAGAGTTTGTAACCAGCCAATAAAAACAGAGTTTGTAACCAGCCAATAAAAACAGAGTATGTAAGCAGCCAATAAAAACAGAGCTTGAATTTGAATTTCAGCAGAGCAAGTGGGGCAGAGCCATATATGGCTCTGAGGGGGAGGGATCAGGAGCCAAGATGGTGTAGTGGCAGGGCGTCTGTCAAGTATGGGAAACATACACAGATGACAAATGTGACAAATTATTATTATTATTAGAATGCTTTGCCTGTTGAAAATATTTCTAAGTTCTGTGCTCTACAGAAAGTTCCACATAGCACCTTTAAGGCAAGCTGATTGTGTCATTAAAAGCCACTTATACTTTCATTCATTCAACCTTTATTTAGGCAGGTTAATCTCAATGAGCCACGAGGACTCATTTACAAAAGAGACCTGGCTACAAACTAAAGAATGATGACAACAGCAACAGTAAATTTTCCTTGAACAATCAACATTAGACAAAACAATCAACATTAGACAAATTAGACATTACATGGCACAACGGCATGCCATACTACTCGAGTGCCATCTAGTGGCTTAAAATGGTAGTGTTAAATAATTTCAATCAGAATGAATGAAAATGGTCATATCTCAGCCAAGAAATTGGTTTATAAATATGGGGAAAAAATCCATTAAAGGGGATCAAAGATGCAAAATTCACTTTTTAATGTTTTTTTTACTCTACTTTGGCTATTTACTTCTTAAAAAAACAGTCCTAGGGCCAGAGAAATGCACCCAGCGGTATATTTACTCTAAGTAGATTTATTTTTCAGGGATATAAATGTCTCGTTTTCAAATCCTGCGGCTTGTGACATCACAAGCCGTAGGACAACCCACCCCAAACCTGAGTCCAGCCCCTCACCTAGCAACCCCTGGTTAGGCTCAACCCACTTCAGTATAAAAGACGTGACGGTTGTTTTTCCTGATTTCATCTCATCTTTTGTTTAAATGTTCTTAATTTCATGTGTACAGCACTTTGTTGCAGCTGTGTGTGGTAAGATGTCCGAGCGGACATTAAATGCACCATACAGGTGCCGCAACGTGATTGGTGTGTCTGGGGCTGGCTTCATGTATAAAACAGAGCCCGCCTCCAGGGGTGGACACACGTCATCCGCCTTCCGGCGGCAGTAGTTTGGTGTGTCACGCGCTAGCTAAATAATGGTCGCCATGATCCACTGTTCTGGCGACCACCAATACAAGCTTTCTGCTTCCCTCTCTTGTTAGAGGTGGAGCAGCTCAGGGTCCCTGCTGTTTGTCCTTTACGACTCTACTTCCTGTTGTCCGTGGCGACGTCTCCCTGGTTGTCCGTGGCCGTGTTCTGCGGCGGTCCCGACTGGTTCTGCCCCCCTCCTCTCCGGGTCGTCCCTCTCCTGCCGGCTGGTCCTGGGACTGTTTGGGGCCCGCTGTCTGGACGGCGTGGCGTGGGCTATGCCGCGCGTCCTGCGGGCCGAGCTGAAGCAGACTGATGCCAGCTCAACTAATCACACAGGCGTCGGTGGGTGTGACGCCTCTTTGGGAGCAGCGGGATTGCATTTTACCAGGGCGGACTTTGGATCTCTTCAGGGGTGACAGTGTCTTGTTTTGTTTGTGTGTGTGTGTATGCGTTCCTGTTTTTAGAAAGGGGATATGAATTGCACTTTTATTGATAATTGTAACTGTTTAGTATTTTAATAATTAAACAATTGTGCAATTTCACTGGTGTCAGTGTGTAAAACTTGTCCTACACCTCTGCAAACGGGCCTGTGTGCTTTTAAAGGGTAATATTTTTAGTAAAGTTTTTAACCAAACTCACTTTTATTAGATCAATTATTTATTCTTTTAAACTAGATTATTTATATTTAAGTCCACAATTTTAACCACACCCGACCCGGCTACATTTGGCGTTGTTTGGTAGTTTTTGCAGTTTGAGGCTGGGACTCTTTTACTACACTGTGTTTGTATTTTTGTATTGTGATATAGCAGGAAAGATTTTGTTTTTATTATGTGTATGCATGTGAAAAGGACAAACAGCAGTGGTTCACCTGTTTTTAAGCTTGTAATTTTTTTATTTTTTTTAAATAGGGACCAGCGTGCCTCCACTGTGGTGCAGGTCCTGGGTGCGGAGTGGTGTTCTCTGGATTCACGTGGGCCACTCCAACTAGACCAGCATGCCTCTACTGTGGCGCTGGTTACGGAGTGGCTCTCGGGGTTTGGAGTACCAGGTCCGTTGCATTTTGACCCTGGTGGCAGGCTGGATCGACGGGACGTCGATTCAGTTTGCGGGGGTGAATGTGGCAGGATGCCCTACGGCCACTGAATGCACCATACAGGTGCTGCAATGTGATTGGTGGGTTTGGGGCTGGGCTTCCTGTATAAAACGGGCCCAGCCCTCAGGGTTAATTACATGCCATCTGCCTTCTGGGACAGACCTTGGTGTCTGATGGCAGTGTCACACAAACGGGTGCATGGTCGCAATGATCTATTGTTCTTGCGACCACTGACAAGCTTCATGTTCCCCTCTTGTTAGAGGTGAAACTTGTAATTTATTTGTTTTTTAGCTCGTAATTTATTTATTTTTAATGGAGACCAGCATGCCTCTACTGTGGCGCTGGTACCATGTCCACTGTTTGAACCCTGGTGGCAAGCTGGATCATCGACGGGACGTCGATTCAGTTTGTGGGGGTGAATGTGGTAAGATGTCCGAGCGGACATTAAATGCACCATACAGGTGCCGCAACGTGATTGGTGTGTCTGGGGCTGGCTTCATGTATAAAACAGAGCCCGCCTCCAGGGGTGGACACACGTCATCCGCCTTCCGGCGGCAGTAGCTTGGTGTGTCACGCGCTAGCTAAATAATGGTCGCCATGATCCACTGTTCTGGCGACCACCAATACAAGCTTTCTGCTTCCCTCTCTTGTTAGAGGTGGAGCAGCTCAGGGTCCCTGCTGTTTGTCCTTTACGACTCTACTTCCTGTTGTCCGTGGCGACGTCTCCCTGGTTGTCCGTGGCCGTGTTCTGCGGCGGTCCCGACTGGTTCTGCCCCCCTCCTCTCCGGGTCGTCCCTCTCCTGCCGGCTGGTCCTGGGACTGTTTGGGGCCCGCTGTCTGGACGGCGTGGCGTGGGCTATGCCGCGCGTCCTGCGGGCCGAGCTGAAGCAGACTGATGCCAGCTCAACTAATCACACAGGCGTCGGTGGGTGTGACGCCTCTTTGGGAGCAGCGGGATTGCATTTTACCAGGGCGGACTTTGGATCTCTTCAGGGGTGACAGTGTCTTGTTTTGTGTGTGTGTGTGTGTGTGTATGCGTTCCTGTTTTTAGAAAGGGGATATGAATTGCACTTTTATTGATAATTGTAACTGTTTAGTATTTTAATAATTAAACAATTGTGCAATTTCACTGGTGTCAGTGTGTAAAACTTGTCCTACTCCTCTGCAAACGGGCCTGTGTGCTTTTAAAGGGTAATATTTTTAGTAAAGTTTTTAACCAAACTCACTTTTATTAGATCAATTATTTATTCTTTTAAACTAGATTATTTATATTTAAGTCCACAATTTTAACCACACCCGACCCGGCTACATTTGGCGTTGTTTGGTAGTTTTTGCAGTTTGAGGCTGGGACTCTTTTACTACACTGTGTTTGTATTTTTGTATTGTGATATAGCAGGAAAGATTTTGTTTTTATTATGTGTATGCATGTGAAAAGGACAAACAGCAGTGGTTCACCTGTTTTTAAGCTTGTAATTTTTTTATTTTTTTTAAATAGGGACCAGCGTGCCTCCACTGTGGTGCAGGTCCTGGGTGCGGAGTGGTGTTCTCTGGATTCACGTGGGCCACTCCAACTAGACCAGCATGCCTCTACTGTGGCGCTGGTTACGGAGTGGCTCTCGGGGTTTGGAGTACCAGGTCCGTTGCATTTTGACCCTGGTGGCAGGCTGGATCGACGGGACGTCGATTCAGTTTGCGGGGGTGAATGTGGCAGGATGTCCTGCGGCCACTGAATGCACCATACAGGTGCTGCAATGTGATTGGTGGGTTTGGGGCTGGGCTTCCTGTATAAAACGGGCCCAGCCCTCAGGGTTAATTACATGCCATCTGCCTTCTGGGACAGACCTTGGTGTCTGATGGCAGTGTCACACAAACGGGTGCATGGTCGCAATGATCTATTGTTCTTGCGACCACTGACAAGCTTCATGTTCCCCTCTTGTTAGAGGTGAAACTTGGTGGTGAGTAAGCACCAGTTTATCTCTCTGTTTTATACTTTTTAGATTTTAATGTTAAATATTTATTGTTTTAGTCCCTGCTGTTTTTAATGTTGCTCCCTGCTGTTTTTAATGTTAAATATTTATTGTTTTAGTCCCTGCTGTTTGTCCTTTGGCGACCGTCCTGTTCCCTGTTTGTTCGTGGCCGTGTGACTGTGCTGTGGTCCGGATTGATTGTCCCGACTGGTGCTGCTCCCCTTCCGGGTCGTCCCTTGCCTGCCTGCTGGTCCTGGGACTGTTTGGGGCCCGCTGTCTGGACGGCGTGGCGTGGGTCACGTCACGCGTCCTGCGGGCCGAGCTGAAGCCGACTGATGCCAGCTCAACCATTCACACAGGTCAGGTGTCGGTTGGAGTGGCGTCTCCAGGTGCAGCGGATTACACCAGGGTGGACTCTGGAACTACTGAGAGGGACTGTGTGTGGGGTTTTTCCCTTTTAACATATTTTGTATTGTACTGTATTTCTGAATTGCACTTTTATTCTGAACTGAACTTTTAACTGCCTTTTTTAAACTGTAAATATTTTAAATAGGATTTTAATTAATTAAACTACTGTGCAATTTAAGGTGTGTGTGCGTGAAATTGTCTCAAGCCTCGTCTGCAACAGGTCTACGTGCCTTAAGGGTAATTTTTAGTAAAGTTTTTAACCAAAATCACCTTCTTTTATTAAAGATTATTTTTTAAACTAATTATTTATTTATTTTTTTTAAACTAAAGTTCCCAATTTTAATCATACCCGTCCGGCTACATGTGGTTGTTTTAAATGGCTTTATAAATAAAGTATAATTGTTATTTTTACGTTTTAGTTCAATTTTTAGTGTATTAGCGATCGCTCCCAACGAGCAGCCGGCAGACGTAAAACGAGCAGATCACCGCTGCCTGACCATGCAACGAGCGGAGCAAAGCGGGCGGGGATTGGACATGCCGGCGAAGGGACCATCTGCCGCCGGGAGCTGCTAGCTTTTGAGGACCGTGCTCCGATCAGAGGTTGCCTCATACGGATAAATTATCTGGAAACACTCGGTGAACTTTGTGTATGTGTCTGCGATCGCTCCCAAAGCGCCGCATGCAACGAGCGGAGCTAAGCGGGCGGAGGAGGAACGAGCTAACATTAGCCTCGGATTCGGGTGGGCTAATGCTAACAGGTGCAGCAAATGGCGGCGCGCGCATACGGCTTTCGGTAAGTTATCTTAAGCTAGCACTAGCCATTTCTAAAGTGCATGAAATGCTAACGTAAACCCTTTGGAGGGCGGAGTTAATGTAAACAGATTTTTGAAGGGCGTGGCCTTCAGAGCTCATTATCATAAACTGGTCGTTCTGAACGGAAGTGAGAAAAGGCAGAACTAAAAAGGGGATATTTCATTATCTAAGAATTATTTTGTGTATTAAATTGAATGAACATGGTCTGGATAGCCCACAGACATACTATAAAAATTTATAAAACCAATATTTGGTCTCCTTTAATACGTCGCTTTTGTGTATAAGTGGAAGGGCATGCAAATTATAAAAATTTAAAAAAGACTTATAGGGCAAAAAATACGGTACTTAGGTGCCTCAGTCATGTTGCAGCTGATTACAGACTATTTTAGTCACTATCAAAGACTTTAGATGTTAAAATTTCAGATCAGGTGGTTTTACTAACCCGTCCAGGTCTTCTGCCCAGTCAGGGTGAAGCTGCTGCACTGGGAGTGGGAGTTGCAGATGTATGCTGCCTCTCTGGCGCCGTGGACCGACAGCACGCAGCCCTGCTGGCTGTAGGACGGCCAGCAGCGGTACTCCGCGTTCCCCGAGGTCCTCGTACCTCGCAGCACGGTGTAATCTAATCACAGAGAGGGAGGAGATGCTACTTCAGAACACAGAAGAGCATCTTAAGGACCCTCTGAGGGTACGATGAAAGTTTAATGATCCCCGAGCGGGGAACTAACTACAGATAATAGAAGCATCAACACAACTCATTTGTTTATTAGTTACACAAAAGTTTTATGAATTTTATTAGAATTAATTGTCAAGCTGCTGTGTCGAGATAAATAAATAAATAATTTCTTCTTCCAAACATTTGCGTTGCATTCATCATCATAACTCCTTCAGCCAGACGTTTTTGTGAATCTGGCCTTAAATCATCTGCTACACATTAGTCAGAGCCACGAGAGAGAAATATGCTCGCATACGTCTGCAGCGCACGCAAGCACGGCCCAGAAATGGACAAAAGCTCCGTCTGTGAGTCTGGAGAGGAGGCCGGCCGCTACAAACTGTTGACCTTTGTAAATGGCAGGAGGCATGTGTGTGTGCATGTGTGTGTGTGGAGGAAAAGAGTTGAGAATCTACGTTTTAGATCTGAGGGAGAAAAAAAAAAGAAACTGAGGTTCAGAAGATCCCGACAAGGGGGAGGGAAAAATGAGGCCTGTTAGGGAGTTATAGGGCGAAGACAAAAACTGACAAGTCTCTCGAGGGGACGAGTGATTTAGTCAATTTTACACTCAAAGGGCTCAAATCCTCAATTAATCCACGCTGAAGCTCCATCTTTGCTACATTTTGGCCTCCTCTGTCACTTTCAGAAGATGGAAAAATCACACCCACAACCTCGAAGACTCCATCTGTCAGCAGTTTCAAATCAAGACGAGGCCCGATGAGTATCTCTCTCACACACACAAGCTTGTGCATTTCGTCTTTACACTGTATTTGGAAGAGCTACTAAACTTAACCTAACCACAGTTCACACTTTACCTCCAATCCCAGTAATAAAAATGGGAAAACTGGTCTTGACAAGGTGTTACTGACCTGAAATGATTAAAATATAATTGGAGTTGATGAAGTTAAATATTGTTTCAGCCTCTTTAATCAGAGGACCAGCCCCGCTGACCTTAACTTGACGCCACAAATAAACTAGAACCAACCGAGCTTGTCCTCCAGCCCCACAACAAGATACCTCTGTTCCAGCTAACCGTGCAATATGTTCAAATAATAAACAGACGCATATTTTTGGATCTTATCGCCCAGCAGCCGACTCCTGGCACCTCCTCGTTAAGCTGAAACATTCCCTCCCATCGGCCGCCTCGGCGAGCAGGCCTCTTTACCTCCTGAACCTGGGATTAAATTCACAAAGCACTGCTATATAAACAGTCCAGCATCTGGGGAGAGAGGGGGTTGGAAAAAAAAATCCCACAGAAACGCAGCCAGCCAGTCGTTCTGTTATTAATATTTCATACGGCGGGGCTGGAGGGAAACTTTCTGTGCTCCAGAAACGTATGGAGGACGGAATGTGACAAAATGAAATAAATAAATACATAATACAAACATAACAAGTAAATGTATCGTTTAATTATTGAATACATCATCAAATCATTAAATATAAATTAAAATGATCAAATACACCATTAAATAATGAGATGTACCCTTTAAATTATTTCATGATTTATTTAATTTTGTCACCGTCCGTCCTCCAGTGACACCTTGAAATGACGTGAACTGTCAGTCTCACTCGTCAAAGCTCAGTGGGCGGGACTAACCATAACCCTGACGCCTGATTGGCTGCTCCGCACAAAGACAAATCGACCGCAGATAATGGCTTGATCCATAGGCAAGAAAAAAAATATTCAGAATCGTTAGGATGCGGTAATTGTGTTTGCGTGTGTTTGGATGAAACCTGTTTTCATACCACGAAGACGCGCTTTTATGAGCTGCATGGAGGGAGCTTCCATGTACGAACTGACTTCAGACCGAAGCAATGGATTTCACATGATCGGCGTTAGTCCCGCCCACTGAGTTTGACGAGTGAGACAGACAGTTCACATCATTTCATGGTGACACAAGAGGGTGGAATGTGACAAAATTAATTAAATAAATAAATCAGGAAAAAATTTTGTTGTGTATTTGATTATTTAATTGTGTATTTAATAATTTAATTGTGTACAGTATTTAGAATAGAACAGAATAGAATAGAATTTATCATGGACTCAGTGGTGTAGCATAGTAGCAGCTGCCCAAACAGTCAATAAATACACAATTCATAAAAATACAGGGAGTCCTCGAGTTACGTCGCCCTCGACTTATGGCAATCCGGAGTTAGGAACTTATCATATTAATAAAAATATGAAATAAAATTTAAAAAAAATTAAATTTTTTTTTGTTTTGTTTAAATGTTCTTTATTTCATGTGTACAGCACTTTGTTGCAGCTGTGGTTGTTTTAAATGGCTTTATAAATAAAGTATTATTATTAAAATTATTATTATTATTTTTAAGCCGAATTACGCAGTTTCCGGTAGTTTCCGACAGTTTCCGGCCGCAATGTTTTTAGCTTCGGTTAGCTCCGGCTTCGACAGCCAAACCGTGTTGGTTCAGAGGTTGCTCCGCGCGGACACATGCGCTGCAGCTGAACGGCGGTTTTGCGTAGGGACAGATAGACCAAGGACAAAGACGCTGTGGAACGCGTGAAGCAGCAGACAGCAAGATGTAGTGGAGGAACCACGAGCTAACATGCTAATGCTAACGGACCCGACGGGCGGCGGTCCGAGACGCCTGCTGGGGCCGGGAGCTCGCATCCATGTCTGCCTGGCAGCCTCAGATGTTTGATGGACACCGAGGTAACATGCTAAAACGCGGATAAACAGCTGGGCAGCCTTTTTCGAGGGACGACACCAAGCTAACGGAGGCTAAAATGCCTTTTGGAGGGACGACACCTTGAGCTAACGGGGGGCTAAAATGCCTTTTGGAGGGACGACACCTTGAGCTAACGGGGGGCTAAAATGCTAAAGCGTCCCGAACCCGACTGGCGCGGCGGCGGAGAGCCTGCTACAGCCTGGAGCTCACATCGATGTCTGCCTGGTAGCCTCAGATGTTGGATGAAGACCGAGGTAACATGCTAAAATGCGGATAAACAGCTGGGCAGCCTTTTTGGAGGGACACTGAGCTAACGGGGGCTAAAATGCTAACGAGGCCCTACCGGAGACACGGACCCGACGGGCGGCGAAGACCAGCTCACAGTAAGAAATTGTATTTTTTAAATTTAATTACAGTACAGTACTGTATGTCTCTAAATGTACTGTACAGTACTGTATGTGTTTTTTGATAATTACTGTATGTAGCTGTGTTAGGATAGGTGACTTGGTAACTGTTCATTACCGTACATGTACGTGTATCAGTGGCGGCTCGGGTGGTCCCCAACTTACGTCAAAATCGGGTTACGAAAGGACCGTAGGAACGGAACTCGTACGTAAGTCGAGGACTCCCTGTAGTCATATAACCAGCTAAAAACAAAGACTACAAGCACAACAGTCAAAACAACAACACACAACAGAGGACACAAAAGTTCTTGCACACCTTCCAGGTCTCAACATATTATCTTATTATCTTTTAATGATTTAATGATGTATTTAATATTTAAATTATACATTTCATTATTATGCATTTATTTATTTCATTTTGTCACATTCCGTCCTCCATAGAAGGGGTGAAAAGGTTGTAATAGTAAAAACCAGCGCTTCCTGGGACAGATCCCACTTGGCTGGTGTCGTCTTCTCACTCCAGCTGCCTATACACTTGTCAAAAAACCCGACAAACCCCTGAAATCAGGCCTATCTCAAAAAAATGGAGAAGCAGCTCAAATTAAAAAGGAGCGTGAAACTTTGCTTTTGTTATTGCAAAAGGCGGCCTCTATGTGACGCGCTCTTACCTCTGATTATGGACGGGGGCAGGTTGTCCAGGTGTAGGCCCGCCTTGTACAGGAGGAGGATGTGTTCAAAGGCCTCCAGAGTCTGGCTGATGTCAGCCTTCAGCTCCCCTGCACACACACATACAACACACTCATGGTCAAAGAGCAGGAACTACACGCACACACCCAGCCCGATGACATCATTTCACCTCAACGGATAAAAACTTGTTCTTTTTTCCAGTATCACACGTCAAGAAGCATCTTGTCGAGCTCATTAAGTAAAAACTATTCGGCGTGTCTTCACACGACTGCCGTAATGGAGCGATTCGCTCTCTGATCTTCTTGGTGGTTAATCAGCCCTTTACCTGTGGTGTTCATGATGTGGTGTACCAGGTGTGTGAGGCCGTGCGGGGCTTGGTGGGGCAGCAGGTAGGTGAAAAAAAACCTGCAGTGGGAGAAAACAGACAAGCCTCGTCACATCGCCGCAGCAGAACAGCACTTTTCTCGCCCTGCTGTTAAAACGAGCATAAAACTGTCAAAACCCCGGAGCTCCTGACGGGTGAACAGCAGCGTTGTCACGTTTTTAGCTGGGTGTTTTTAGCTGGGTGTTTTTAGCTGGGTGTTTTTAGCTGGGTGTTTTTAGATGGGTGATTTTAGCTGGGTGTTTTTAGATGGGTGTTTTTAGCTGGGTGTTTTTAGATGGGTGTTTTTAGATGGGTGTTTTTAGATGGGTGTTTTTAGATGGGTGTTTTTAGATGGGTGTTTTTAGTGTTTTTAGTGGGTGTTTTTAGCTGGGTGTTTTTAGCTGGGTGTTTTTAGCTGGGTGTTTTTAGCTGGGTGTTTTTAGCTGGGTGTTTTTAGCTGGGTGTTTTTAGCTGGGTGTTTTTAGCTGGGTGTTTTTAGCTGGGTGTTTTTAGATGGGTGTTTTTAGATGGGTGTTTTTAGATAGTTGTTTTTAGCTGGGTGTTTTTAGCTGGATGTTTTTATCTGGGTGTTTTTAGCTGGGTGTTTTTAACTGGGTGTTTTTACACGAGTGTTTTTAGCTGGGTGTTTTTAGCTGGGTGTTTTTAGCTGGGTGTTCTTACCTGGGTGTTCTTACTGGGTGTTTTTAGCTGGGTGTTTTTAGCTGGGTGTTTTTAGCTGGGTGTTTTTAGATGGGTGTTTTTAGATGGGTGTTTTTAGATGGGTGTTTTTAGCTGGGTGTTTTTAGTTGGGTGTTTTTAGCTGGGTGTTTTTAGCTGGGTGTTTTTAGCTGGGTGTTTTTAGCTGGGTGTTTTTAGCTGGGTGTTTTTAGCTGGGTGTTTTTAGCTGGGTGTTTTTAGCTGGGTGTTTTTAGCTGGGTGTTTTTAGATGGGTGTTTTTAGCTGGGTGTTTTTAGATGGGTGTTTTTAGATGGGTGTTTTTAGCTGGGTGTTTTTAGATGGGTGTTTTTAGCTGGGTGTTTTTAGATGGGTGTTTTTAGATGGGTGTTTTTAGTTGGGTGTTTTTAGCTGGGTGTTTTTAGCTGTGTGTTTTTAGTTGGGTGTTTATAGCTGGGTGTTTTTAGCTAGGTGTTTAGCTGGGTGTTTTTAGCTGGGTGTTTTTAGCTGGGTGTTTTTAGCTGGGTGTTTTTAGATGGGTGTTTTTAGCTGGGTGTTTTTAGCTGTGTGTTTTTAGCTGGGTGTTTTTAGCTGGGTGTTTTTAGCTGGGTGTTTTTAGCTGTGTGTTTTTAGTTGGGTGTTTTTAGCTGGGTGTTTTTAGTTGGGTGTTTTTAGCTGGGTGTTTTTACCTGTAGGCGTTGTAAAGGTTCCTCTTCTCGTTCAGCCCCTCACACAGCCCCCGAGCCGAGCAGGCCAGGGTGAAGTTTCGGTGCGGGAACCGGAGGGCGCAGTCGGCGTCGGCCCGACAGGCCGTCTCGTCCGGGCTGGCGTCGTCCAGGTCCGTGAGCTTCAGCTGACCGGACACGGTGACGAACTGCCGCGGCTGGAAGTCCAGCAGCCCCACGGAGCCCAGCGGGGACCGGGACAGGAAGTGGAGGAGCCGGACCAGGTCCAGACACACCTGGAGACGAGACATGTCAAAACCTTGAGCAGACGGGTCACGGAAACATGGACGATTTAACAATAATGTCTGTTCAACAATCAGACTGTTTATGAATTGTGCTTTTTTAAAAGCTTTTTATGTTTTAAAATGTTCGGCTCTTTTAGGATGAGCGTTGTGTCTTCTAGTTTTTGTAACTTTTCTTTAAAAAAAAAAAAAACACCTTTATTTATAAATATTCCTCCTATAGAATCTCTCATAAATTTATTCAAAACAAAAATTTTAAACCTGATTCAGTTTTTTTTATTAGCCTTTGATACTTTCAGCTAGTCTTTTGCCACATTTAATGTTTAGTTAGCTTTTTGTTCTCTTTGGTTTTCTGTTAGCTCTTTGCATTTTCAGCATTCAAACTCTATTGTTACAGAAAATGTTTTAGATAAATAAGTTTTTGTTTGACTAATTACAGTAATTTTCACTTTTTTTGTATAATTCAATGAGTTGATTATCATGCGCATGAGATTTTTTTGGGTTCATTCTATAATTTTCAAACAATTTATTTAAACTGAATTAGGATTAGTAACTATTCATTAACAAACAATTGTGAATAATGAGCTTTTTAACACTGTTTCTTAATCACATTTTTTTTAAACTGTGCAACCAAACTGAATTAATCATCATGCCTTTAATGAATTATTGTGCAACTGAACAGAAGAACGTCTCAGTTTGGGTTTAACGTATAAAGCGGAGTGATTTGGAGTGTAAATGAGCAGAAAAGCAGCAAACAGCACTTGTTCCTGTCACAGCACATGCTGCAGAGTGAGATCAAGTTTGGTCCTAGTTGGGATCAGAGCACGGTGAAACCAAACACCTTCAGATTACTGAAGCCCCAGGGGCCCGGCAGGATAATCAGGGGGATCACTGGTCTGTTTGGGTGATGCAGCAACAACAACAAAAAAAAGAGGATAATTGCTGTATATTTGGTTACTTTTGTCACTCCCACCTATTCTTTCCTTCAAACAGATGCGTGCATGAACACATTGACTCCCACTGAGCTGCAAACAGCTTGAGATGAAACTCATCAAACATGAGGAGTCCACTGCAGGAGGTTCAAGTCTCCTGGGACAGCTGAGGAGCAGCTCACCCTGAATCTGTCCTCCCAGGGGCTCTGCAGCAGCTGGATCATCTGGAGAGGAGCCCCCTGCTCCAGGATGACTGCCACCCTTCCTCTTTCCACTCCTCCTCCTCCTCCTCCTTGGACTCCTGCACAGTGACCCATGAGCTGCAGAGAGAGAAGTTTAAGATTGTCTTTCCACAACATGTCACACACACACACAACCGCTGGATTTGATTGGGTTTCTAAATTGGGGATGTGATGGTGGGAGCTCATTCCTGATGAAACATGGGGGACAGAGAGGAGAAGAGAGGCGCATTGTGCTGCTGGACGCAAAGGTCAGCGCAGGGTCAGAGGATTTAATTAAATTACAGAAGGCCCTGCAGAGGCAGCTCGCTGGGTGAGACAAAGGAAAATGTGTGGCACATGGAAACTCCAGCTAAACAACTTTTAGAGCTCATGACGTCATATGTGCAGCACAAACACTTGAAGTTTTCTTGTTTTGACCCGGACGCGTCACCTGGATGACGTTTGGATGGCGCAGCCTGTCCAGCAGGATCATCTCCCTCCTCAGTTTGGAAGACACCAGCTCCAGGCAGCCCGTCGGCTCCTGGAACTCCTCCAGGCACTTGTTCATGTCCACGCCCTGCTCGTTGACCAGCTTCAGGGCCACGGGGGGCTGACCCCCGGCCAGGTGCGCCCTCACCACCAGCTTGGTGTACCCGGAGCCGAGGACTTCCGCCGCGCGCATGTCCACCAGGGAGTCGCAGCCCATGTGGTCCCGGGAGCCGAGCGTGACGTCATTCCACAGACTGTGACCCCAAACCGAGTCTGGGTCGGACTGTTCCCGGTTTGGATCAGCAGGGAACAGCAGCGGGACCAGTTCCATGCGCCTCTGGTGGAGCTGGTGCAGCAGAGCCCGGCGCAGCACCTCCTCCTCCTGCTGCTCCTCACCTCCAGGAGCAGCGGACCCGTTGGGGAAAGTTCTGGTTCCGAGCTGCTGCTGCACGCTGGTGACCAGGAGGGACACCAGAATGGACAGAACCACGACAGCCAGGAGCGCGGCCGCGCGTAAAGAGGGGCCCATCCCGGGGGGGCCGCTGCGCTGCGGGGAACCGAGGCGCGCTCCTGGAGGAGAAGCTGTCTCTGCTCCTTCCACTCCCTCTGTCTCTCCTTCTGTCTCTCTCTCTGGAGGTGTGTCCTGTCCGCTCGTAACTTTACACCCAGCGGATAAACCGCAGGAGAGCTCGACCTCGTGTCGTCAGTCGTGTTGGACACAGCCGAGTTTACAAGAACAGCCATAAAAACGTTGCTCTTGGCGACACTTTTACTCCAATTCAGTACAAAATAACTAACCAAAACACGGACAGTTTACACACTCTGTCGTCATAAAGTTAATTCTACATTTTTTAGGCCTTCGTTAAAATATAAAAAGCCCTTAAATGTTTAAATGTATCTGTGTTTCAATGGGAGAGGGGATAAAAAAAAAAACGAACAATAAATCAATTATTGGCTCACGTCGCTTCCATGTTTGTCCACTAGATGGCAGCAAAGTGCCCTTTGTGCTTGAAGAAAGCTGAGATTTTTCTAATCATTTTAGGAGCAAAACAAAGAAAAATACAAAACACAACATCCAAAAGCAAAAAAAAAGTGCTTTGGAAAACAGTTACACAACAAAACTTGAATGTCTATAAATGCTGGAACTGAATGGGTAAGCAGGACATAAGGAAGATGTGGGTAAAGATAAGGTATGGATAACTGTTATCCATACATTATCTTTACCCACTTCTTCCTTATGTCCTGCTCAGGTGTGTTTTTGAAGACATGTTAAGTGCAATTTGAAATAAGAAATATAAAATATGATAAAAATATATATTTGTGTTTTTTTCATTCCTATTCAAGACACTTTGATAAGAATGACTATATATTTAATATAGGCGGATACAGTACAGAGTACTGTATCTTTGTTTACGATTTTGGTTGGTGGTTTGCCTCATGATTTTTTCAATGAAAACACTGTGACTTATCTCAAAAAAGGTTGAAAAACACGGGATAACTAATGTTAGCAAATCTGTAATGGCTGAAATAAAAAAAGCAGGAGCTAAAAGCTTAAAGGTGCTATGTGTAACTTTCTGTAGAGTGCAGAACTTAGAAATATTTTCAACAGGCAAAGCATTCTGATCCCTCCCCCTCAGAGCCATATATGGCTCTGCCCGTGGTCTGCTGAAATTCAAATTCAAGCTCTGTTTTTATTGGCTGATTCAAATTCAAGCTCTGTTTTTATTGGCTGGTTACAAACTCTGTTTTTATTGGCTGGTTAACGGCGGGTCACTCTGTGTTTTTAGTGTTTTTATAAATGCTGATAGAGAAGCAAGGGGACTATAGTTTTTTTCAGAGATTACTTTGTCTAACATCAGTCTGTCAGTAGATAGTGACAGAGTGAAGAAATATGTTAAAAATATATTGTTAGAAAAGTTACAGACTGCACTACAAAGTTACATAGTGCAGCTTTAAGGTAACAAAATCATATAAGCTAAAAATAAAACACTGTAGCTAAAAAAAACAACAACCCCCAAACAAATTCAGGTTTAGAAGACAAAAACTTGGTTTAAATGCATTTTTATGGTTTGTTGCTGAAATAAATGTTTATTTTTTTCTTTACGTTGTGTTCTTTGTCTTGCTGTTCTTGTGCTTGCTCAGTTGATTTATAGGTTTTCTGGGATTGTATTTACAATTAAACATCCAGACGAGTCCACAAATGATGTTTGTGTTCCCTTCCAGTCCTCCTCCTGTGTGTTTTTGTGCCACATGTCTGGAAGCAGCGCTGCAGCTCTAATGAAGCGTTTGCCTTCTCGTCACCATTCAGAGGCAAGAATCTGCCACAGGAAATTACCACGGCTGTCACCTCAGAGCCAGCCTCTCCTTCTGTGTCCAGTTTACAGTATGGAGCCTGTTGGGCTCTGGATGTGTGCATGTGGCAGACTGAGCAGCCAAACTCTGCGTTTGACGTCATTAAGGCCTCGGCCGTGTCAGCTGCCACACAAGCTGTTCCCCAAACTCCATGCCAACCACAAGCACAGCAGCTTTTTGTTCAGTTTTAAGTGTTGGATTTCACACGGAGACTCCCATGTGATCAGTTACAGCTGGGGGCGAATCAGTATCAGGTTAGAAATTAAAATCTCCACTCCCTGCCTCTGATTTAAGACTATAAAACATGACTTTGAGCACTTCCAATATGTTCTCACACCCTTTTTTTTTTTAAATAAAATGATCTCTGTCCTTCCAATCCATCATTTTACTTTTACCCCCGCAGAGGTGAGTAATCTGAGCTGGGAGCCATGATTCATATTTATAACAAGAACCAGAGCAGCGGTCGCTTCGTTAACAGGAAGGTCTGATGTGTCACAGTCTCTAATTTACTTGAAACCCAAAGTACAGTTTCCTTCTCTTTTATCTTTATTTTATGTTCTCTTTTTATTAAACACGTCCAAGGGAGGAACGACTGTGCAGAGCATGAATCTGAGCAACTGCACCAATTTCCAAATAAATCAGAAACTGCTGGAAAGACATCAAATAAAGCTGCTGCATCATTTGTTTCTTCATACTGATATTGTTTTTATTCAATGCTTGTGTATATATATATATAATAGTAATATATATATATAATATATATATATAATATATATATATAATATATATATATATATACATATAATATATATATATATACATACATATATAATATATATATATATATACAGGGAACCCCCGACCTACGACTCCATCGACCTACGGCGTCCCGGACCTACGAACGAGCTAAAGTAGAATAATGTCATCGACGTACGGCAGAAAATATGTGACCTACGAACGAACCAAGTTAAAATATATAATCGACCTACGGCAGACTGGATACACGACCTACGAACGAGCCCCATTACAGGTATATAATCGAGCTACGGCGAAACTGCGTCACAAAACGGCAATCGGCGAGGTGGGGGAGGGGATTGCCTTTGGCTGTTGCTTGTTGGGCATGGGCGTGACACTGCGCATGACAGTGGAAAAGTACCGCCAGCGAGAGGGGGGGGCTGGGCTTCTGGCGGATGTACACAAAGCCGCAGTGCACCTGGCGGCGGAGGGATCCGTACAGGTAAAGCGGTAACTATTTAAAGGGCTGCGGCCATTTTGTGCCTCGTGGTTTTCCACGGTGATTGATGAGAGAAGAGAGTTACGAACATATAACAGCGAACGAAGCGAACGAAGAACACGACAAAAAAAAAACTACGAAGAACGTACGAGCAGGTACAGTACATTTACAGTAAATTTATATCAGTTTTAGACTAAAGCCAACGTTAGCACACGTTAGCATTAATTTTAATTTGTGCTCCATAGGAGTTAGCACGTTAGCTAATTGTCGACACGACGACGACACGAGT
The DNA here is from genome assembly GCA_038048925.1 of Garcialebias charrua. Classification (NCBI taxonomy): domain Eukaryota; kingdom Metazoa; phylum Chordata; class Actinopteri; order Cyprinodontiformes; family Rivulidae; genus Garcialebias; species Garcialebias charrua. Next base: position 9,536 of record JBBPBX010044240.1, on the reverse strand, counting down.
TGTCCACGGGTCATCGAACGGGCAGGTACGGCCCAGTACTAAATGAAAAAATATTTTTAGACGAAAGCAAACGTCAGCATTCATTTTTGAACGTTAGCATTAATTTTAATTTTTGCTCCTTAGGAGTTAGCACGTTAGCTAATTGTCACGACAACGAAACGAGTTGTCCACGGGTCATCGAACGGGCAGGTACGGTCCAGTACTAAATAAAAAAATATTTTTAGACGAAAGCAAACGTCAGCATTCATTTTTGAACGTTAGCATTAATTTTAATTTTTGCTCCTTAGGAATTAGCACCTTAGCTTGATCAAGAATGGCTCCGAAGAGACCTGCAAAGTCCGCGGACGCGGCAGTGGGGAAAAAACCTCGTCGTACCATAACGCTGGAGACGAAGGCAAAAATAATAAAAATGTCCGATCAGGGCATGACTCCCTCTAAAATTGGAGAGGCGCTAGGGTTGCCGAGGTCAACTGTGGGGACAATAGTGGCGGACAAAGAACGCATTTTGCAGCAGGTGCGTGCTTCAGCCCCCATGAAGTCCACCATCATTACCAAGCAGAGGACGGGGAGAATAGTTGAGATGGAAAGGTTGCTTGTCCTCTGGCTGGAGGACAACACACAGCGCAGAATACCAGTTGGGATGTCTGTGATTTGTGAAAAGGCTAAGATGATTTATGACAGGCTGCAGGAACTAGGGTTGACTGGGGTAGGTGCAGGGGAGCAGGGGGGTGCGGGGGGGCAGGGGGCTGCACAGAGCGATCCGGGTCAAGGGTCGTCCTCCCAGAGCGATCCGGGTGAAGGGACGTCCTCCCAGAGCGATCCGGGTGAAGGGACGTCCTCCCAGAGCGATCCGGGTGAAGGGACGTCCTCCCAAAGCGCTGGAGGAGGGACTGCTCTGCCTCCAGCCTCCTGCCTGTCCTCCAGCCTCCTCCCTGTCCTCATGCTCCACACATGCACCACACACGTAAGGAGAAGTTGTTGTTGTCTGTGTTGTTGTTGTTGTTATCAGCAGGTGTTCACGTCTGTGTGTGTTTGTGTTTCAACAGATCCACTTGCTGTTTCGCCTCATGGAACAGCGTCAGGTACCACGTACCGTCCTCCAGCCTGCTCTGCCTCCAGCCTCCTGCCTGTCCTCCAGCCTCCTCCCTGTCCTCATGCTCCACACATGCACCACACACGTAAGGAGAAGTTGTTGTTGTCTGTGTTGTTGTTGTTGTTATCAGCAGGTGTTCACGTCTGTGTGTGTTTGTGTTTCAACAGATCCACTTGCTGTTTCGCCTCATGGAACAGCGTCAGGTACCACGTACCGTCCTCCAGCCTGCTCTGCCTCCAGCCTCCTGCCTGTCCTCCAGCCTCCTCCCTGTCCTCATGCTCCACACATGCACCACACACGTAAGGAGAAGTTGTTGTTGTCTGTGTTGTTGTTGTTGTTATCAGCAGGTGTTCACGTCTGTGTGTGTTTGTGTTTCAACAGATCCACTTGCTGTTTCGCCTCATGGAACAGCGTCAGGTACCACGTACCGTCCTCCAGCCTGCTCTGCCTCCAGCCTCCTGCCTGTCCTCCAGCCTCCTCCCTGTCCTCATGCTCCACACATGCACCACACACGTAAGGAGAAGTTGTTGTTGTCTGTGTTGTTGTTATCAGCAGGTGTTCACGTCTGTGTGTGTGTGTGTTTCAACAGCTCGTCCGCTTGCGGATCCACCTCATGGATGAGCCTAGGGTGCTACGTACACCTGCTGCCTGTCCTCCAGCCTCCTGCCTGTCCTCCGGCCTCCTGCCTGTCCTCCAGCCTCCTGCCTGTCCTCCAGCCTGTCCTCCACACATGCACCACACAGGTAAGGAGAAGTTGATGTTGTCTGTGTTGTTGTTATGTGCAGGTGTTGACGTCTGTGTGTGTGTGTGTGTGTTTCAACAGCTCGTCCGCTTGCGGATCCACCTCATGGATGAGCCTAGGGTGCTACGTACACCTGCTGCCTGTCCTCCAGCCTCCTGCCTGTCCTCCGGCCTCCTGCCTGTCCTCCAGCCTCCTGCCTGTCCTCCAGCCTGTCCTCCACACATGCACCACACAGGTAAGGAGAAGTGGTTCTCTGTGTGTTTTTCATGTTTTGTTAGCAAGTGATTTTCCAGCTGTAACTGCACATTTTCATGTTTGTGTTCATTCTTACACAGATCACATGTTGCACGTTCTACATGAATGGATGTCCTGCAACACTGTGTTCCTGGACGTCTGTTCCTCCTGCCTCTGGTGTCCTGCATGTTGCCTCCATCCATCACCTTTGTGTCCTTCTACTTAAATGACTGCTGTCAAAACAGAAAAACTTCATGTGATGCACAGACCTGCTCACATCAGGACAATTGCACATCAGGACAACACACCTGAACTGACACATGCCTGAACTTACAGCTGGCCTAAAATGCTCCCAACATTCATTGTTGAGCAATGGCTCAGCAGTTCCATCAGATGCAGGTTTGATCAAGAGAAAAACATCTGTCTACCTACACTTCGGTCAAAGTAAGACATTTTTGATTCATTTTTCTGCTGCTTCTCGCTTTTTCTGAGTTCATGGACTTCTTTCTCATGCACATGGACACTCATCAACGCAACGTGTTCATGTGTGATTGCTGACATCATTTTGCTGATGTGACTCTCTGATTTGCTGCTGTTTTGCTGTGAAAAGCTGCACTTTGAGAAGTGTTCATGTGTGATTGTTGACATCATTTTGCTGATGGGAATCCCTGATTTGCTGCAGTTCTGATGTGAAAAGCTGCACTTTGACAAGTGTTCATGTGTGATTGTTGACATCATTTTGCTGATGGGAATCCCTGATTTGCTGCAGTTCTGATGTGAAAAGCTGCACTTTGAGAAGTGCTCATGTGTGATTGTTTTGACATCATTTTGCTGATGTTAGTCCCTGATTTGCTGCTGTTGTGCTGTGAAAAGCTGCACTTTCAGAAGTGTTCATGTGTGATTGTTGACATCATTTTGCTGATGTTAGTCCCTGATTTGCTGCTGTTGTGCTGTGAAAAGCTGCACTTTGAGAAGTGTTCATGTGTGATTGTTGACATCATTTTGCTGATGGGAATCCCTGATTTGCTGCAGTTCTGATGTGAAAAGCTGCACTTTGACAAGTGTTCATGTGTGATTGTTGACATCATTTTGCTGATGGGAATCCCTGATTTGCTGCAGTTCTGATGTGAAAAGCTGCACTTTGACAAGTGTTCATGTGTGATTGTTGACATCATTTTGCTGATGGGAATCCCTGATTTGCTGCAGTTCTGATGTGAAAAGCTGCACTTTGAGAAGTGCTCATGTGTGATTGTTTTGACATCATTTTGCTGATGTTAGTCCCTGATTTGCTGCTGTTGTGCTGTGAAAAGCTGCACTTTCAGAAGTGTTCATGTGTGATTGTTGACATCATTTTGCTGATGAGATTTCCTGCTGATTTGCTGCAGTTCTGATGTGAAGTTACTGATGTACAGTTACTGTGTGTGTTTATGGATGCATGTGTGGTGTAATGGTTTAGATAAGTGTTTGTAAATAAAGTTCTGTGCATGTATATAGCCCAGTATGTCAGTGTCATGCTGTTAAATGTGGGCGCGGCGGTCCGTTAGCGGTATTTCCGCGACCTACGAACAGAATAGCGACCTACGAACGAGACGCTATTTTCACCCCCCACCTACGGCAGAATCGAGCTGCGAACGGTTCTTAGGTCCCAAACTCGTTCGTAGGTCGGGGGTTCCCTGTATATATATATATATATATATATATACATATATATATATACATACATACATANTTTGCCCAACCAGTTTACATGTGCTTTGTAGACTTGGAAAAGGCATTCGACCGCGTCCCTCGGGGGGTTCTGTGGCGGGTACTCCGGGAGTATGGGGTACCAGGCCCATTGATATGGGCTGTTAGGTCCCTGTACGACCGGTGTCAGAGCTTGGTCCGCATTGCCGGCAGTAAGTCAGGCTCGTTTCCGGTGAGAGTTGGACTCCGCCAAGGTTGCCCTTTGTCACCGATTCTGTTTATAACTTTTATGGACAGAATTTCTAGGCGCAGCCAAGGTGTTGAGAGGATCCGTTTTGGTGGCCTTAGAATCGCTTCTCTGTTTTTTGCAGATGATGTGGTCCTATTGGCTTCATCAGCTCGTGATCTACAGCTTTCACTGGAGCGGTTTGCAGCTGAATGCGATGCGGCCGGGATGAGGATCAGTTCCTCCAAATCCGAGGCCATGGTCTTGAGCCGGAAAAGGGTAGCGTGCCCTCTCCGGGTCGGGGAGGAGGTCCTGCCCCAAGTGGAGGAGTTTAAGTATCTCGGGATCTTGTTCACGAATGAGGGAAAACTGGAGCGTGAGATCGATAGGCGGATAGGTGCAGCGTCCGCAGTGAAGCGGGCGCTGTACCGGTCTGTCGTGGTGAAGAGAGAGCTGAGTCAAAAGGCAAAGCTCTCAATTTACCGATCGATCTACGTTCCCACCCTCATCTATGGTCATGAGCTTTGGGTTATGACCGAAAGAACAAGATCTCGGATACAAGCGGCTGAAATGAGTTTTCTCCGCAGGGTGGCTGGACTCTCCCTTAGAGATAGGGTGAGAAGCTCAGTCATCCGGGAGGGACTCGGAGTAGAGCCGCTGCTTCTCCACATCGAGAGGAGCCAGTTGAGGTGGCTCGGGCATCTGGTTAGGATGCCTCCTGGACGCCTCCCTGGTGAGGTGTTCCGGGCATGTCCCACCGGGAGGAGACCCAGAGGAAGACCCAGGACGCGCTGGAGGGACTATGTTTCTCGGCTGGCCTGGGAACGCCTTGGGATTCCCCCAGAGGAGCTGCTCCAAGTGGCTGGGGAGAGGGAAGTCTGGGCCTCCCTACTTAGGCTGCTACCCCCGCGACCCGACCCCGGATAAGCGGAAGAAAATGGATGGATGGATGGATGATATCTGAAGGCATAAATCTGAGGAATATGAGAAATAAAAAAGAAATCTAAAGTTTTCCAAAGTCCATGTGCATGAATTGAATATTTTTCTTATCATTGTAGCCAAACATCTTAAAGGAGATAAAATTATATATATACTGGTATATACTTTGTATCTATCTATCTATCTATCTATCTATCTATCTATCTATCTATCTATCTATCTATCTATCTATCTATCTATCTATCTATCTATCTATCTATCTATCTATCTATCTATCTATATANTCAAGAGAAAAACATCTGTCTACCTACACTTCGGTCAAAGTAAGACATTTTTGATTCATTTTTCTGCTGCTTCTCGCTTTTTCTGAGTTCATGGACTTCTTTCTCATGCACATGGACACTCATCAACGCAACGTGTTCATGTGTGATTGCTGACATCATTTTGATGTGACTCTCTGATTTGCTGCTGTTTTGCTGTGAAAAGCTGCACTTTGAGAAGTGTTCATGTGTGATTGTTGACATCATTTTGCTGATGGGAATCCCTGATTTGCTGCAGTTCTGATGTGAAAAGCTGCACTTTGACAAGTGTTCATGTGTGATTGTTGACATCATTTTGCTGATGGGAATCCCTGATTTGCTGCAGTTCTGATGTGAAAAGCTGCACTTTGACAAGTGTTCATGTGTGATTGTTGACATCATTTTGCTGATGGGAATCCCTGATTTGCTGCAGTTCTGATGTGAAAAGCTGCACTTTGAGAAGTGCTCATGTGTGATTGTTTTGACATCATTTTGCTGATGTTAGTCCCTGATTTGCTGCTGTTGTGCTGTGAAAAGCTGCACTTTCAGAAGTGTTCATGTGTGATTGTTGACATCATTTTGCTGATGTTAGTCCCTGATTTGCTGCTGTTGTGCTGTGAAAAGCTGCACTTTGACAAGTGTTCATGTGTGATTGTTGACATCATTTTGCTGATGGGAATCCCTGATTTGCTGCAGTTCTGATGTGAGAAGCTGCACTTTGACAAGTGTTCATGTGTGATTGTTGACATCATTTTGCTGATGGGAATCCCTGATTTGCTGCAGTTCTGATGTGAAAAGCTGCACTTTGACAAGTGTTCATGTGTGATTGTTGACATCATTTTGCTGATGGGAATCCCTGATTTGCTGCAGTTCTGATGTGAAAAGCTGCACTTTGAGAAGTGCTCATGTGTGATTGTTTTGACATCATTTTGCTGATGTTAGTCCCTGATTTGCTGCTGTTGTGCTGTGAAAAGCTGCACTTTCAGAAGTGTTCATGTGTGATTGTTGACATCATTTTGCTGATGAGATTTCCTGCTGATTTGCTGCAGTTCTGATGTGAAGTTACTGATGTACAGTTACTGTGTGTGTTTATGGATGCATGTGTGGTGTAATGGTTTAGATAAGTGTTTGTAAATAAAGTTCTGTGCATGTATATAGCCCAGTATGTCAGTGTCATGCTGTTAAATGTGGGCGCGGCGGTCCGTTAGCGGTATTTCCGCGACCTACGAACAGAATAGCGACCTACGAACGAGACGCTATTTTCACCCCCCACCTACGCAGAATCGAGCTGCGAACGGTTCTTAGGTCCCAAACTCGTTCGTAGGTCGGGGGTTCCCTGTACATATATATATACATATATATACATACATATATACATACATATATACATATATATATAT
>JBBPBX010044239.1:7665-27537 GCA_038048925.1 Garcialebias charrua | reverse complement strand
AAGCAATTTTGTGTTCCATTTGGCCTATTGTTATGCCAGTTATATTTTTATGAGATTGCACCGCAATGGCAAATGGTTCAATTGCTAGAATAAATAATAAAGGAGAAAGGGGGCACCCCTGCCTGCAACCTCGCTTGATTTTAAATGGTTTTGATACATTTCCATTTGTTATTATTTCAGCATAAGGTTCATTGTATAGAAGTTTAACCCATCAACAGAAATTTTCTCCACAACCAAATCTTTTTAATATCTCAAATAAATAGGGCCATTCAACTCTATCAAATGCCTTTTCGGCATCCAGGGATAGTAAGGCGGTGTCTGTTTCATCTTCCGAATGATAAAGAATATCTAGAACTCGTCTCACATTATGGAATCCCTGTCTATTTCCAATAAACCCATTCTGGTCACAGGGAATTATATTAGGTAGTATTCTCTCTAGTCTTCTAGCCAACAGTTTACAAAGAATCTTTAAGTCCACATTAAGAAGACTTATTGGTCTTAGGTTTTCACATTTGTTGCAGGGTTTACCAGGTTTTGGCAGCAAAGTTATCAAAGCTCCTCTTAGTGAGATAGGAAGAATTCCCTTTTCAAATGAGTCTATGTACATATCAAAAAGTGGAATTAGCAGTTTAGTTTTAAATTTCTTATAAAATTCTGTTGGCAGCCCATCTGGTCCTGGAGTTTTGCCTATTTTCAAGTGATCAATTGCTATAGAAATTTCCTCCTTAGTAACTGCTACATTAAGATCTACGTTCATTAAATCTGATATATTGGTCATCTGAAGGGTGTCTAGAAAAACATTTTGCTCTTGCTCCTTATTTGTTATGTCTGAGTTGTACAATTTTTCAAAAAATACCTTAAAAGTTTCATTGATTTCTAAAGGGTCAACAATAAAGTGTCCCTCGTTATTTTCAACTGAGATAATATTTTTCTCATTTTGTAATTGTCGAATGCGCCAGGCTAATAATTTCCCAGACTTTTCCCCCTGATCATAAAATGTTTGTTTAAGGCGTAAAACTTGTGAGGCTGCTCTAGAGGCAGAAAGTTCGTTATATTTTGTTCGTAGTAGCAAGAGTTTACTATGGGTTTTTGTGCAAAATGTTTGATAATATTCCTTCTCGAGCGACTTAATCTCTGCTGCTAACTCTTTAGTTTTTTTGTTGGTTTGTTTTGCCTTGTAACTCGTATAGCTAATTATCTGACCTCTTATATAAGCCTTGAAAGCTTCCCACCTTGTGGAGGGTGGTGTTTCATTTTTGTTAGTGTCAAAAAAGAGGTCTATATGATTATCTATAAAAATTACAAATTCTGGGTCAAGGAGCCATTTTTGTTTAAATCTCCACCTAGGAGGGTCTCTTTGAAGTTTTAAGTCTTCATATATTAGTGTATTTGGAGCATGGTCAGATATTAATATGCTTTCGTAGCCACAATCCTTTATTTTGTGGCCCAAATTGGAGGAGATTAAAAAGTAATCGATACGTGAATATGATTTATGTGTGCTTGAGTAACAAGAGTACTTTGAATCCTTGGGATTCATATCTCTCCAAATATCCCTCAAATTGAGCTCTTTCATAAAATGTTGAATTGTTTGTCTACTTTTAGAATGAGAGTTGTCAATACCCGAGCTTCTATCCAATTCTGGGATCATTGTACAGTTGAAATCCCCGGCTATAATATAACTTCCAGGTAGAGATGAGATCATAAGAAAGAGATTTTGAAAAAAAATTGGATCATCTATATTTGGAGCATAAATATTTACCAAATTTATTTTTTCTGAGATAAGTGTGCCCTGTAAAATAATATACCTCCCCGTTCTGTCTTTAATAACCCTTGTCACATAAAATGGTATGGATTTATGAATCATGATCATAACCCCTCTTGCCTGAGAATTAAAGGGTGCTGAATATATACTACCCTGCCACCTCCTTCCAACCTTCACCTCCTGACCAGATAACAGATGAGTTTCTTGAAGTAGTACAATATCAGATTGTATAGATTTAATCCTAGTCATCACCTGTTTAACTTTTTTTAATTTTTGTAATCCCCTGCAGTTCCAAGATGATATTTTAATTTTTAATCCACCTGACATATCAAATCACATAGAATAGTTTTCCCATTATTTTCAAATTATTTAATGATGCAGAAACCAAAAATCTCTGTATGCTAAAAAAAATACATCCATAATAATAATGAACCTTGAACAATAAACCTTTTAACCTTAAACCTTTGTTGTCCACCCCCTCCCCCCCTAATGTATTGGTTCCCATCTAACAGCTAAAGGTTGTTCCACTCAAAAGTGAGGATCAACCGACCAAAACAAAAAAAAACCTCCCCCCGCCCCGCCCCTCTACATCAGAAATTTGTTACTAAATGTGTCCAGAGTTAAACTATTAATATTAGTATTGGATAAAGATCTCTGGACCAGCAAACCTTAGACATCAAATATAATAAACAAGCTGTTTGCCCTTATTTTAACTTATGTCCTTATTTATTTTAACCTGAAGATGTCATAATGGTCTCACCCAGTTTTCTTTTCTGCTTCTAGAGTCTTTACAAAGTTCTCTGCTTCAGCTAGCTGATTAAAAATGTGAGACTGACCGTTGTGTGTCACCAGCAGACGAACAGGAGGAATCATGCCACATCGTATCTCCATGGCACGAAGTTGTCGTTTCACATCATCAAACTCTTTCTGTTTTTTATGCACACTGGCTGCGAGATCTTCATAAAATCTCACCGGGCAGTTGTTGAACAGGATCTGTCCCTTTATCCTGGCAGCTCTTATCACAGTCACTTTATCCTTGTACTTTAAGAATTTCATGATAAGAGTTCTTGGTGCAGCAGTGTTTGATGCACTTTTCCGCCCGACCCGGTGCGCCCCCTCCAGTGTCAGAGCAGCAGGCAGCGGGGCCAGACCCAGAGCGTCTGGCAGCCATTTCTCCAGGAAGCCGCAGGCGTCTTCTCCCTCCGCGTCCTCGGGAAGATTTACCAGCCTCAGGTTAGACCGTCGCGATCTGGATTCCAGGTCCGATACTTTCTCCTCGAGATCTTTGTTTTTATTCTCAAGAGCCTGGACTCTGGCTTGCATATTAGTGATGTTATCTTCTGCTGCAGATATCCGAACCTCCGCCTCTCCGACCCGCTCGGTGCACTCGTTGACTTCTTTTTTCACGCTCTCTATTGCTGTCAGAATACAGTCTAGTCTGGCGGAGAAATCAGATTTTAAATTCGCAATTGCACCCAGTATTGCCTCTGAACCAGCTTCAGTCATGTTTTCGTTCCCACTGCAGAGTTCCTCCTCCGTGGTTTCACGTGTGGTGGTATTAGCCTCGCTGTTGTCGCAGCTGGCTTCAGGGCTCACCTTAGTCGCAAAGTTGGATAACGTCGACTGGGTTGTCTTGCTGGTATTTCTACTGCTGGTCTTCCTTTGTGAGACAGGCATCACGGCTGTTATTTGATGTCGTTCAGTGTCACTTATATCCAGTATTTATTCAGGAGTTTGCAGAAAGGTAGCGGAGCCGAGGTGAGCACGTCCTCTCAGCTGGTCGCCATTACCGGAACCACCGTAAAGTTTAATTTAAAATAAAATTTGTTTGAACCATGCCTTTAAACAAATATCTAAAAAAGCTAAGTCTGGTCCTCTGGACATTCAAAAAACAGAATGTCCAGAGGACCAGACTTAGCTTTTTTAGATTTTTCTACCTGGATTATTGAGCATGCATCAGGGTACCTTAAACAAATAGTTAAAAGTTGAACACTAAATATTGGCATGTCCTTTTTTTTGCAGTCTGTGAGGAACATTGAAGAAAAGGACGTCCGTCTCTTCATTGTTGGTGATCCTGCATACCCGCTGTTGGACGGGCTCGTTAAAGGATACCCAAACTCCTCGTTTGACTCCTCAACAAGTCATTTAATGTTTACCTTAGCTCAGGTGGAGGTAGAGATGACCTTCAGGTTGCTGAAGTCACGGTGGAGAGTTCTTCTAAAAAGACACTTGTCATGTATTTGTGTTCACATGCAGTTAACATTTGTATAAATATATCATCACAATAAAAAAAACTGCAAATAATACTAGTGAACATCTGAGCTCTTTAATGGACCAAACATTTTAACAAATTCTTGTAAACAATTGATATTGCTTGTTTGAAACATGTTTCATTCTTAGTGCAATTTGAGGGATATCAGAAAAACATGAAAATTAAACATTCAAAACATCAAAGTCAAAGCCAACTTTATTGTCAAAACTGCAATATGTACAGGACATACACAGGATTGAAATTGCGTTTCTCTCAGTCCCTCGGTGCAACAGTAACCATCTAAACACTAAACACTAAAACATTTAATAAACATAAGCATAAAATAGTAAAAGTGTAACACTGTCCTGAGTTTTTTCATAGTAGTATAAAAGTATGAAAATTTACACCAACACTGAAACATTTGTGCAAAACAGACAAGGTGCACAGATTACCACATCTTGTAATGATGACAAAAAACAAACAAAAAAACATTCTTTGGTCATTTAAAACTACAGTACTACAGTTACTGTACTTCAGTAACTTCTTTATCAACTCATCACATACTTTCACAATTTCAATGTATGCATGTGATTTAGGACAACAAAAAATTGGTGACAAAATAATCGATTTTACTTCCAAAATGTATGTTTCTGTATCCTGATAGAACAGCAAATGTGTTTTTATCCTGTGAGTCATGCAGAAACTCAGAGTCCTTATTAAACCATCTGACTGTATTAAAGTGCGTCTTTCACGTTAAACACATGTTGTTGCCTTTTCAACCTAACATGTCTAAAACTCCAATTTTCATCAAAAATACAGATCATATCTCAAAATAAAATGTGCTACTACTACCTTTTTTGTCTTCCCTCGCTACTCTGTCTAAAAATAGTGCCCTCAGCGGTAAACCGGAAGTGACATCACAGGAGGGACTCATTCCTGCTTTAGCTAAGAAAGATATGGGATCGCACCAGGAGGAGGCGACAGATTACAAAGTTGTTTTGACATAAGTATGTCATCTCTGACTATTACATCAAATATCTAGCCAAATAACTTCTAGATACAGTACAGTATATACTACCTAAAGCTAAAAATGGTTTATATTTACATATAGCCTAAATATAGAGATACATGTACAGCATTAATTACACCACTGATGGATTTAACTACATTAGCCTTAGCTCCCTAAACAATTACTTTTTCCATCCTAAACCACTCAGTGGATATTTTTTCTGCTTTCAGAGTGTAATTATAAAGGGTGTATTTACTTAACGATCGCCTGTATAACACATTTGAGATGAAATTCGATTTTTTATTAATTTTTTAAGACATGCAACATGGTCGCGCTAGCATAAAATTAGCATCGTTTTTTGTTCCATCTAAAGTCATTTATATCTCCTAAACCACTCGGTGGATATTTTTTCTGCTTTCAGAGTGTAATTATAAAGGGTGTATTTACTTAACGATCGCTGTATAACACATTTGAGATGAAATTCGATTTTTTATTAATTTTTTAAGACATGCAACATGGTCGCGCTAGCATAAAATTAGCATCGTTTTTTGTTCCATCTAAAGTCATTTATATCTCCTAAACCACTCGGTGGATATTTTTCTGCTTTCAGAGTGTAATTATAAAGGGTGTATTTACTTAACGATCGCCTGTATAACACATTTGAGATGAAATTCGATTTTTTATTAATTTTTTAAGACGCAACCGGGTGGACCTAGCTGCGGTTTAGCTCTGTATATTTCGTAATTTATAGCTCCTAACCTAAACCACTTTCAACCAAAAGATTAATAAATTATATTCATGTCCTTACTTCTGAAGTCAATCCTGTGTTCGTTCAGGTCGCTGTCGTTGTAATCCTCCTGACAAATGCGGTCAAATCACAGAGTTGGTTGTGATGCTTCTGTTGGTGAAATCCGGCCTTTTCATCCGGACAAACCTCACCCAAGCTGTGAAAGCTGGCTTTTTTTGGTGCAGGAAATCGATGTCCAGACAAACTGGAGTTCGAACAACCCCCGCACACACAAATATTAACCATTATTGGACCTCTTTCACTTCAATACAACTCAATACAAAACAACAACTTCCGACTATGACGCCCCCTCTACTTTCGTCACGTGTCACGTGACTCCCAAACCGCGCGGTTTTTTTTTAGGCTCTGTTTTTTCCCCTGATTTGTGTCTGTAAGGCTATTGGTATTAATTTGGAAAGCAGGGAGGATTATCAAAATTACTTTAATACCTCTAAATATTATGTTTCTGCCCAAAAAACTAACATGAAACATGCACTTTAAGTTAGGACATGTACCTTAATTGTACCATAAACTATCAATCCTAATGTCTGTGTAAAAAATAAATTTACAGATCTGTCAGGGGACAAAGAAACATGGTTGTGGAGAATTGAAACATTTTCAAATCAGTTTTGAGTTGTTCTAAAGCACATGTGTGAACTTCTTGGGATTCCTCAGTAGAAGACGTGGGACTCTTGCATCTTCTGCCACATGCCACCATCACCTGCCACTGTCTGTTGTGTGCTGCTGCCAGCTGCCTCTTCAAAGCTGGACTCATCATCTGAAAAACAAACAAAATAAAGTGTAACTGGGCCCCTGGTATGTTGACATTTGTTAGGTTAATTATCATGTTAGTTGGAGTAGTGTTATAATCTACAATACTGTATTTCTATGCCTAAAGCTACTCTTATTTCTTTTTATAATTACATTTTAACATATTTGTTGTATTCTAATTACTCCAAGTAATACAGTACAGAGGATTAATGTGGTTTGAAGAATCTAACTTACCAGAAACGATGCTTTGCTCCTGACTAGTTTCGGGGCTGTAGTCCTCTCCTCAGATTCATCCTCATAAGATCCACACAGCTGCCTGCTGTGTTGGCAAGTGGCCGATCTCTCATCAGTTCGTCCATCAACACGTAAAATGAAAAAGTAGCGGGGTCTGAGCCACTTCTCCCGTTTTTGTTTTTAGCTTTGTAGCACTTAGCTTTCAAGCTCTTCCAGCGATCTCCGGCTTCTTCCAGCTTTTCATGTACTTGTTTAAATAACTCCGTGTTCCTACATGTTCGGTCAAGGCGTTCGATAATTTTGAGCTGTTTTAACGTTTCGATTAGAAACGTATCGCTCACCGACTAGTTTTGCTTCCCCACCATGTTAGCATCTACCCACTAGCCTAGCCAGACGGAAAAGGAAACACAAAGGGGGGGCGCAGCGCACATGCGCAGTCAGGACAGCTTTCCACAGTCCGAGAAAAGGAACAGATCAAGTGATTACATGCACACTGATCAGGTTACTGATCGGCGTAAACCACCCGTTTGGATCTGATCACAAATTAGGTCGGATCACGCCAAATACACAAAAAATAACCCGAACGGGGCATTTACATGACGCACTTTTGATCCGATCGGCCATTTGATCCGATTACTTATGTCCATGTAAACATAGCTTGTGATGCTTTCTGGTGATAATTCTTACAGCTCTTTTCTGTAAAACAAAAATAGGCTTTGTAATTGTTTTACACACTTTCCCCCAAACATCAATACAATAGTCTAAAAAAGCTAAGTCTGGTCCTCTGGACATTCAAAAAACAAAACAAAACAAAGCAACAAAAAAAATGTAGAAACGTTTCGTCTTTCGTCCGAAAGACTTCCTCAGTCTGAGGTGCTGTATTCAGCTCAGTGTTGCCAGATCTTGCGACAGAAACAAGCGACCAGACCCATGAAAACAAGCCCCAAACAAGCGACGCACACTTTCAAAACAAGCCCAAAAAACGCCCAACTGGCTACCCACCGCATTGTGTAAAACAAAGGTCATTTGTATAAACAAACATTTAATATGGCATTACATATAAAAAGTAAATTATGCTTTTTTTGTTTGTTCTCCTTTATAGATGGCCTCCCTTCTCACCTCACAGCCATCCTCTCACACCGATATGAATTTTTATTTATTTTTTAAGAGAGAAAGGAAAGATAGAAAGTAAGACAACAAAACACACAATTATCCACAAAAAGAGCACAAGGCAAACACACCCAACCTCCGTCCGCAGTCCTGCAAAGCACATGACAAAACACAGCAACAAAATACACATGCATAACGACTTATAAAATTCTTGACCTTGCAGTAGATTTCCATAAATAAACATACCCATACCTACAAATATATATACATATACATTCATATCACATATCCATCTACATATCTGCATATGATATCTACATATACATCCCTGCATCCATTTGTGTGTGGTTGTGAGCATGCATAAGTGAATAAGGTTCCGCATATGATATCTACATATACATCCCTGCATCCATATGTGTGTGGCTGTGAACATGCATAAGTGAATAAGGTTCCTCTAATAGAACATCCCGTAGCGACCGTGAAGCATCAGAGATCCGACCCCCAAAGGCCCGAGGCAGACGAAGGGGCTATCAAAGCCCAAGACCCCAAGAAGGACCCTGAGCCCAGAGTCCCCAGGGCCACCCGAACAGGACGAGCCACTCACCCTCTCCCCAGATCTGACCAAGGGGGAGAACTGGACGAGCTCCACCAGCGACTACACACAATGACCCCCGGGAGGTCAACAGCGACAAACACACAGGCCCCCACCGGAGCCCGTTGCAAGAGCCTGCTGCACTGACATAGTCCCAGGCCCGGTCACCGAGGCCCGGGCACCAGGGAC
This sequence comes from Garcialebias charrua, assembly GCA_038048925.1. Taxonomy (NCBI): domain Eukaryota; kingdom Metazoa; phylum Chordata; class Actinopteri; order Cyprinodontiformes; family Rivulidae; genus Garcialebias; species Garcialebias charrua. The sequence goes on along the minus strand of JBBPBX010044239.1, from coordinate 18,832 downwards.
GCCCACCCCTCAGGCCTAGACCCGATAGGACCAGAGGACCCGAGCCCCACCAGGCAGCCACCAGGCTGAGCCGACACACGCCTAAGCGACAAACCCCTGAAAGCGACAACAAGGGCCTCCAGCACGCCCGCAGGCAAAAGGACACCCACCAGGGGGCCATGTGGTAGGAGTGCGACACCAGGTAGTCTCAGATGTAACAGAGAGGGGGCAGTCCAAATCCCAGCCTGACAATTAGACATTCATACACACACTCACTCAGACCCACCCTCATCCTCACGTACACAAAGACAAACAATAACGACACGTTCCATTCATAATCCTGATGCACCCTCTATACTCCCTAGGTCCAAGACATGTATCTGCCCCCTACATGGGGCAGCCCAAACCCAGGAGGTAGGCCCATTCATTCTGGGGTGGAGAGTAGCCGACATCCAAGATCCGGCCCAACCCTCGCCCTGCAGATAGCACAGGACTAGGGATGGGAATTGATAAGAAATTATCAATATCAATGCCGTTATCGATGTCCTTTATCGATTCAATTCCTTATCAATTCTGTTATCAATTCTCATTTGGGTAAAAAAATATAGTAAACCATTTTAATAATAAACGAATAATATAGGATAGAGTTTCCGGAAAGGCCTTGGTTGGCTGCATTTTCCTTTTGCAGTTAGAACTTGGCAGTCACTTTTAGTTGTGTTGGTGACGTTGTGGTTCACTTTCTACTTTTCTTGTAGGACACATACTTCTTAGGTAGACTTTAGTTGGGTTATTTTTATTTATTTATTTTTTTTGTCCTGTTTATCTCCTGTCCACGCTCCAGCTCAGTAGGTGGCGGTAATGCACCTTAAGTTGTTTGCCAACCGCCATTAAACTCCACCTAGAAGAAGGACTCGGTGCTTATGCTAGCTGTTTGTGCTGGGGTTACTTGGATAAATCCGCAGAGTTTCCCGCTGTTTCAAGCCAAATTAACACGGCCGGAGGATTCTATTTTGTGTTTTGTGTCGACCACTCGACGGTGAGTCGTTAATTTTATGTATTTTGGGTTCATTTCGCCAATTTTACTCTTCAAAATGGCGGCCGCCATTTTGAAGAGGGCAACTGGTGAAATGTTTTTAATCCAGCAGATTTGACCATTTGAACCGATTAAACTCAGAAAAACCTTGTGCTATAAAGTCACTGACTTTATAGCACAAGGTTCTTCTGAGCTTAACCGGTTCAAATGGTCAAATCTGTTGGATTAAAAAAAGTATTTCTCCATCTACCCTCTTCAAAATGGCGGTTAGCGTGTTAGCAGAACCGATAAGCTGAATCGTTAAGACACGCAACCTACAATTCCATGGAATTGGACTTTTAAGAACCGGTTCTCTAACAGAACCGGTTCTCGGTTCCCATCCCTACACAGGACACCCGAGCCCAAGCAACCCCAGGGAGAGAGAAATGCCAGCCCCGCCCACGGCGAACACCCAGGCCCCGAACCCCGCCCCCACAGTCCAGGACAACCCTCGACGGCCCACCCCCAGAATGTCCGCCAGGCAACCAGGGGGGTAAGAGAAAAATAAATAAATAATTTATATATGTATTTATATAAATAAATACATAAATAAATAAAATTGAAATTAACAAATCTAGACCCCGACATACACACCCCCGTCCCCAAATGTGCTGTTGGTGTGTGTTGTTGTAAAGTGCATTTAAAAAGGGAAGAGAAGGAGCAAAGGCTGGCATGTGCCAGTTTCCCCTCCACTCCAACTCTAACCCAGGCCCTTATTGTCTAAATGCATAATTGTGAGTGAGCATAGGCACGGGGGGCGAGAGTGGTGTCATCCCGCCACCCATAACCATAGTGCTCACCCCAATTCCTATATGTGAATTTCCTATATGTGAATTTTATGAGGATGTTTATGAGTGAATGTCTAAAGTGTATAATAAAATTGAGTCCCAGTTGGTTCTGAACAACAGAGATGTAAAACCGTTGCAGCACACCCGAGTCTCAAAATCCCTACATGTATTAGTTTGAGATAAGGAGGGCGGAGGTGCGTGGTGAGGGATGGGGAGAAAATATCTACAGGAACCCAAAAAAGCTAAGTCTTGTCCTCTGGACATTCAAAAAACAAAAACAAAACAAAGCAAAAAAAACTGTAGAAACGTTTCGTCTTTCGTCCGAAAGACTTCCTCAGTCTGAGAAGCTGTGTTCAGCTCAGTCTTATAAATAGCACCCTCCCACAGTGGATCAACCAGTTGGCTGATGACAGCCGAAACCAGCTGCTCACATGATCAAGGAGGACCATCAGCCTGACGATGGATCGTTAACACCCTGATGGTTGTTTGCTATTCACAGAGGGCTGAGTGATACTAGCAATAACAGCATTGTAAGTGGGGGACAGTTGAACCCGGAGGCCTCCACCTCTGTTTAATGATGGACGGTTTCTTTTCACAAAGATGGCCTCCTTTACTCCTCTCTCAAACCATTGTTCCTCTCTATCAAGGATGTGAACATCTTCATCCCTGAAAGAGTGACCGCTGGCCTGGAGATGAGTGTAGACCGCAGAGTCCTGACCTGATGATGTTGATCTTCTGTGCTGGGCCATCCTTTTGGCCAGTGGCTGTTTAGTTTCCCCGATGTAAGACTGATCACAGCCCTCCTGACACTGAACAGCATACACAATATTACTCTGTTTGTGCCGGGGGACTGGATCTTTGGGATGAACCAGTCTTTGTCGTAATGTATTTTGGGGTTTAAAAGCCACTGGGACGTTGTGTTTAGAAAATAAACGTCTCAATGTCTCTGAAACTCCCGCAACATACGGAATGACCACTGGTCTGGGTCTGGGTTCCTTCTTTTCACCTGATGGCTGGCTGGAGTCCTGTTTGGGTTTCTTCTCTGCTTTCAGGAAGGCCCAGTTAGGATATCCACATTTCTCTAGAGCCTGTTTTGTGTGTGATTTCTCCTTCTGTCTGGCTGCTGAGTTAGTGGGGACGCTGTCTGCTCTGTGGTACAGAGTCCTGATGACTCCTAACTTGTGCTCCAGAGGGTGATGGGAGTCAAACTGTAAATACTGGTCTGTGTGTGTGGGTTTGCGGTACACCTCAGTTTGCAAATTTCCTCTATCAGAAACTGAGACCTCACAGTCCAAGAAAGCCAACCTGCCATTTTTTACATCTTCTCGTGTGAACTTGATATATTTATCCACAGAGTTGATGTGATCAGTGAAATGTTGGACTTCCTGAGATTTAATTTTAACCCAGGTGTCGTCAACATACCTTAACCAATAGCTGTGTTTCCATCCATTTTCATTTCGATTTTTGAGCTAATTTTTGAAATCTCGCAAATATGTAAATACAAATTAATGCGAAGCAGAAGCGTGTAATGACGCTATGCCTGGCTTGGTAGATGCGCTTCAAGCCAGCAGATGGAAACGCCGCCACCGACCACCCGAGGGCCCGCATGCCGCCCCTAGCAGACATCCCCGAGAACCCCCCGGTCTTCCCTAGGTCGAAGGCAGGGTCCTCCCCGCCCATGGCAGCCCCAACCCCCCGGCGTCCCATGCCCCAACCTCCCCCCACACCAGCCCCAATGCCCCACAAGGCCAGATCCCAGACCCCCCACCCTCACTACGTAACGGAGCCGATCAAAGAATGCCAAATAGATTGATCCGATGTGTCGGCAGATGCTGTTTCAAGACTAATATGATCTAACAGAAGATTTTTATACTGATTAATGCTAAGATTATTTTTATTTTTCCAATTTAGGAGTATGGTTTTCTTTGCGATGCATAAGGCAGTGAAAAGCATACAGGATGTATTTTTTTCTAGTATAACATCTTCAAAGATACCCAATAAGCAAACAGATGGAGAGAGTGGGATATTAAATTTCAAACATTTAGACAAGTCTTCACATACCTGTACCCAGAACCTATGAACGGGTGGACAGAACCAGAGTGCGTGGATATAATCATCAGGTATATTACTTGTGCACTGTGAGCAATTGTTGGATGATGTAAATCCCATCTTAAACATTCGATGACCTGTATAGTGTATAGTACAGCAAAATTATGCTAAACACTTTGAAGAACATATCCACTCTAAAAAATAAAAATACATTTTGCATATTCATACAAATTAATCCCATTAAGCCTCGGGGACTCGATCATTTACCAGAGAGACCTGAATTTTAGACGAAGAGTGATGACAACAATGGACAACGACAACAACAGACAATCATAAAGGATGCGTACAAATAAAAAAATTAAACAGCAAACTCATAGTAGGCTAAGTCAACAAAAAACTTCATTTAATCTCTATCCTGAATCATGTTTTATGTGTGTGCTCTTTCTCCCATTCTTTATTATATTTCCCCCCATATTTCCCCCACTTATTGGAGCTCATTTTAGCTTGGTCTTGTCACTCTAGACAAAGAATAAAGAACAAAGAACAACAAGCCCAAACAAGCGACTTTACATTCTAAACAAGCCAAAGAAACCGCAACAAGCGACTCACCATATTTATAATAATAATAATGTCTTTGTCTGTCATCTGTGTATGTTTCCCATACACAGACGAAATTCGTCTCTGCGTCTAACCCAACCACCACCAGGTGGTGCAGTGAGCAGCCAGAAAGCGCCCGGGGAGCTGGAGAATTAGGTGTGCACTCTTAGACACCCCAAGGTGTGTAGTGGCCGGGGCGCGAACCCGCGTCCTTCGGGTCCCAAGTCGAAAACCCTGCCACTACACCATCTTGGCTCCTTTAGAAGGGATAGCAGAAAATAACAAGCCCAAGGTCGCTTGAAATAAGCGGACTTGGCAACTATGATTCAGCTCTCTCTTATATATAGCACCCTCTCACAGTGGATCAACCAGTTGGTTGATGACAGCCGAAACCAGCTGCTCACATGATCAAGGAAGACCATCAGCCTAACGACGGATCGTTAGTACCCTGATGGTTGTTTGCTATTCACAGAGGGCTGAGTGATACTAGCACTAACAGCATTGTAAGAGGGGGACAGTTGAACCCGGAGGCCTCCGCCTCTGTTTAATGATGGACGGTTAATTTTCACAAAGATGGCCTCCTTTACTCCTCGCTCAAACCATTGTTCCTCTCTATCAAGGATGTGAATATCTTCATCCCTGAAAGAGCATGCGTCAGGGTATCAATACAATAGATTAGGTGTGGACCAATTATTGTGTTATACAACAAATACAGAGCTTTATCATTTAATAAGTCCCTGACATTGTACAGTACTGCAATAGATTTAGCTATTTTTTATTCTTACAGAATTTATGTGATGTTTCCATGTCAGTTTGTCATCAATGATGACACCCAAAAACTTCACCTCACTCACTCTACAAATCTAAACACCATCAATTTTAAATGGAATATCAACAGTTCTCTTTTTATTACTGAATATTATATAATTAGTTTTATCTAGATTTAATGATAATTTATTAAGTTTAAACCAAGTTTGTATTTTGACAAATTATGTCTTCATCAACTCCAACATCTGTTCTATATATTTTCTCAAAAAAAAGTGATATCATCAGCAAAAAGGACACATTTAAGGAGTCCTGACACATTTACTAAGTCATTCACGTATAAAATAAATAACTTTGGTCCAAGTACAGACCCTTGAGGAACTCCACATGTGATATTGCAGAGGTCAGATTTTACACCATTTATTTGTACAAATTGTTTCCTATCTTTCAAATAGCTAGATACCCACTATAATGCTGGTTCTCTAATACAATATTTGTTCAAATTTTCAAGGAGAATAGTGTGGTCAATAGTATCAAATGCTTTTTTTAAATCAACAAAAATACTAACACAATATTGTTTTTGATCGACAGCAGTAGTTATATGTTCTATTAATTCCATGAGAGCCATTGATGTAGAGTTTTTTGCTCCAAGCCCATACTGACTGTTACTTAGGATATTTTGTTTAGCAATACATTGATCTAGTCAGGTCACAAATAATTTTTCTAAAACTTTTGAGAACTTTGGTAACAAGGATATTGGTCTATAATCGCTGTACACACATTTATCACCATTTTTAAAAAGAGGAACTACCTTAGCTACTTTCATATTATCTGGAAATATTCCTGTTGAAATTGACAAATTGCATATATATGTAAACGGCTCAATAACATGACTCATTATATCCATGTCAACCTAGTCTTTTGATCTATTGTCTGTAATATTTTTTCTACATTCATTATTTCTTCTTTGTCAGTTCCATTAAGAAAAATACTTTTTGTACAACTTACAATTGAATGTCTCACATTGTTATCTACTTTTGGTATTTTATCTGCAAGGCTTGATCCAACTTTCACAAAATAATGATTAAATCCATTTACAATTTCATTCTCATCATGGATTTCATTGTTGTCCTTTACAAAATAATGTATTGTGAAATACCCGTTTTTACTTTATGATTCTTCAGAACACTATACATTACTCGCCATGTTGCCTTCATATCACCATTACTTTTATTTAATAAATCACTATAATATTCCTTCTTATGTTTCCTTATAATCCTGTAATAATATAGATAAATACGTCAGTTTGCTGACTTATCTATAATTTAGATGATAGATTTGAGCAGGTTTAGACTGACACAAATTTACCATCAGTTTTACGGGTTCTCAACTTTTTCAGATTAAATCAATAAATCTGTGGCTCAGTGAATGTAATGTAACTTGACAGGAAACGTTATTATGTTGACCTACCAAAGGCAGAGTCATTTAATAACAAAATCATCAAATTACAATCAAAACATATTTACATAGATTGATCGATCACAACTTATAACTAACTTTTCAGCAGATTAAAACATAAGACAACAGAACACAAGTTAATGGGTCTTATATTAACTTATTTCTGTGGCACAAACTTACAGTTTACATTTAGAAATAAACATAAGGAGTTTAAGGAGGAAGATTAAAGATTGAAAGGAAATGGTTGAATCTTATCTTGAGATGTTTAACCAGAGTGGTTCATCCTCTGGTCGGTTTCAGCTGGACGTCCGTACCGTGATGAAACGACGTTTACCTTTGTGAAGATTTTCTTATCTCGACTCCAGTAAATTAGTCAAGCCAGACGCGCATGCCTTGCTGCGTTTTACAGGCGACAAATCTCATCTTGCCACGGTCTCGTGAGGTCTGCTTCAGCCTCCCAGAGTGATGTTATCAGCTCCGGTTTGGTTTCAAGATAACTTCCGCAAAGAGTTCACAGCTTGGAGCTGTGATACTCAGATGGCTCACAGCTGACGTGCTGTTTGAGCCTCTACTGAAGACGCGGGCCTTTGACTGATGGCCGGACGTACATCAGCTTGGAGAAAGACGTCCATGCATCTTCCCTTCTCCCAGAGAACTCACTGTTGTTGAGTTAGTGGTTCTCCTTTGCACTCAAAGGAGTATAGGAAGTGTCCCTTTATATGGTAGGTGGGGTCTCCCCACCTCCTCAATGACTACTGGCTGGTTTAACAAAATAAGAGATGGAATTTTGATTCCCATAGGCAGAAAGTCTCTGACGGACAACAGGAAAACTGTTTACAGAATCGGCCAGATGGCCGCTTGTGAGCACAGAGAATATTATGGCTAACTTCACAAACAACACAAAAGGAAGTTGTAAGTTAAAAGTTTACCCTGAACTGTGCCATAATATTAAAGCCTGCTTGTTCTGCAGAAATAAACCAGCAGAAGGTCAAACTCATGCAAGTAACAGATCATCATTAAATGACAAAAATATACTGTAGATCAATTCTGAATTAACACACATTAAAAAGAAAGTTCAATCTGATTAATTGGTGTCCATTAATTCAAAATAATTATAACAAAAATAGTGTCCACTTGTCTCCTTGAGAGTTCAAGAAAAGTAACACTCTGAGTTTCAGAGAGATGTGAAGAGGCTTAAATCCCATAACGGACATGAGAGTGCTATATCTCTACAATCCCTACTAATTTATTTTTACACTTCTTATATTTTTATAATTTTTCTTCTGCGTTTTGTGTTCTCAATTTCAAGAAGCATGAGTACAAATATATTTTTTTACAAGCATTTCTCAACCCTTTTGTGGTTGGTCAACAATATTTCTCTTTGTATAATTTTTTTGCACACAATTTTTTCATACAGAGCTTCTAAGATATTCATAAACTCATCCTATGATCTGTTCACATCATCAACATACACATCTTTCCGGTTTTGTTTATCTAGATAATCTTTTAATTTATCCAAAGCTTTTTGGATGTGTTTATTATTTTTTTATTAGTTGTAACTGCTTTTGTGATGCTTTGATCATTTTTATAGATTGTGAAAACTAGTAAATGATCACTTAAGTCAGTAGTTAAAATACAACATATGTCACCATTTGTTATATTTGTGAAGATATTATCAATTATTATGGCACTATGAGTTGTAATTCTTGTTGGCTTTGATATTAAAGGACAAAGAGGAGCAGTGCGGTTTTCGTCCTGGTCGTGAAACACTGGACCAGCTCTATACCCTCAGCAGGGTCCTAGGGGGTGCGTGGGAGTTTGCCCAACCAGTCTACATGTGCTTTGTGGACTTGGAGAAGGCCTTCAACTGCGTCCCACAGGGAGTCCTGTGGGAGGTACTCCGGGAGTATAGGGTACCAGGCTCTTTGATGTGGGCTGTTAGGTCCCTGTACAACCGGTGTCAGAGCTTGGTCCACAATGCCGGCAGTAAGTCGGGCTCGTTCCCAGTAAGAGTTTGACTCCGCCAAGGTTGCCCTTTGTCACTGATTCTGTTCATAACTTTTATGGACAGAACTTCTAGGTGCAGCCAAGGTGCTGAAGGGATCCGTTTTGGTGGCCTTAGGATTGCTTCTCTGTTTTTTTGCAGATGGTGTGGTCCTATTGGCTTCATCAGGTCGTGATCTACAGGTTTCGCTGGAGCGGTTTGCAGCCGAGTGTGATGCAGCCGGGATGAGGATCAGTTCCTCCAAATCCGAGGCCATGGTCTTGAGCCGGAAAAGGGTCGAGTGCCCCTTCCGGGTCGGCGAGGAGGTCCTGCCCCAAGTGGAGGAGTTTAAGTATCTCAAGGTTTTGTTCACAAATGAGGGAAAAATGGAGCGTGAGATTGATAGGCGGATAGGTGCAGCGTCTGCAGTGAAGCGGGCACTGTACCGGTCTGTCGTGGTGAAGAGAGAGCTGAGTCAAAAGGCGAAGCTCTCAGTTTACCGGTCGATCTACGTTCTTACCCTCATCTATGGTCATGGGCTTTGGGTTGTGACCGAAAGAACGAGATCTCGAATAAAGGCGGCTGAAATGAGTTTTCTCCATAGGGTGCCTGGGCTCTCCCTTAGAGATAGAGTAAGAAGCTCAGTCATCCGGGAGGAACTCAGAGTAAAGCCGCTGCTTCTCCACATCGAGAGGAGCCAGTTGAGGTGGCTCGAGCATCTGGTTAGGATGCCTCCTAGACGCCTCCATGGTGAGGTGTTCCGGGCACGTCCCACCAGGAGGAGAACCAAAGGAAGACCCAGGACACGCTGGAGGGACATTAGCTGTGTTTCCATCCATTTTCATTTCGATTTTTGAGCTAATTTTTGAAATCTCGCAAATATGTAAATACAAATTAATGCAAAGCAGAAGTGTTTCCATCTACTGACTTGTAGCGCATCTACCAAGCCACGCACAGCGTCATTACGTCAGACGTCAGCGTCATTACGTCAGACGTCAGCACTGCGCATGTCTACAGTAAACAGGAAGTAGCGGTTGAAAACAGAACCCGGCCACACATCTCGTCAAAATGGAGAGAATATTTCAGGTACGTGTTGCTATCGGGCGAGTTGTATTTATTCTGTCATGCCAACTAGTTTTAGCGATGTTACATGTTGTCCGGAGCGGAAACAGCTGATCAGTCACGTGACGTGAATGTTCGCTTCGGCAGCACGAGTCGGCAAATGTGTTTCCATCTGTCGTTTTGCGCATCTGCTCGGTTTCGAAGATCCCAAAAACCACCTCAAGCGAGCGTATCTACTTTTTGGCGAATTTCAGGAAGTAACTGCGCATTTTGCCGTTTCCATTAAGCTTTTCTGCTGCGATACTTCAAAATGCGCACCTAGAAACCTTGATGGAAACACGGCTTATGTTTCTCGGCTGGCCTGTGAACACCTTGGGATTCCCCCGGAGGAGCTGGCCCAAGTGGCTGGGGAGAGGGAAATCTGGGCATCCCTACTTAGGCTATTACCCCAGCGACCCGACCTCGGATAAGCGGAATATAATGGCTAGATGGATGGATGAATGGTTTGTGAAATGACCAAGATGGCTTGAGGGACTGAAGTGAAATGGCTGATGTTAAATTCTTAGTCAGCAAGAGAGGTAGTCACAGAGTCAAAACAGTCAGTCTGTGTAAGGGTAAGCTTGCATTATGAATTGAGGATATGATAAAGGGATACCAGACAATCAGTATGAGCAGTGAGATTTAAATGTCATAAGGGAGATCATATCACGGTTCAGTTCAGGATACAGTTCAAGCTGCTCCTGTTTGTTTTCAAAGCTCTGAATGGACTTGCTCCTCTGTACATCTCAGAACTTTTGAAAGCCCATCAGCCCGGCAGAGCTTTACGATCTGCCAGTCAACACCTGCTGGAGGTGCCTCGCTCAAGGTACAAACAATGGGGAGACCGGTCATTTTCTGTTGCCGGCCCAAAAGCCTGGAACAGCCTCCCCCTTGAGCTGCGTGCCACCTCTGATCTGACTCTGTTCAAAACCAGACTGAAGACCCACTTGTTCAAAAAAGCTTTCAGTGTGTAACTTTTATTACTTTTGGTATTTTAATATGTAGCATTTTTTTATTTCCATTGCCTTTTTATTTCCACTTGTTCAAATAAGCTTCCAGTGTGTAACTTTTATTACTTTTGGTATTTTAATATGTAACATTTTTTATTTCCATTGCCTTTTTATTTCCACTTGTTCAAAAAAGCTTTCAGTGTGTAACTTTTATTACTTGTGTTATTTTAGTGTTATTTTAGTATGTAGCATTTTTTATTTCCATTGCCTTCTTTTATTGCTGTTGTTTCTTATTCTATTTTCATTGATTTATTGTTCCAGTTTATTCATCTTTTTATCCTGTTAAGCACCTTGGTCAATGCAAGGCATTGTAGGAAGGTGCTATACAAATAAAGTTTATTATTATTATTATTATTATTATTAT
>JBBPBX010044238.1:0-27539 GCA_038048925.1 Garcialebias charrua | reverse complement strand
CTACATACCTTGTAGAAAGCAGCTGGGAAATGCCTGTCGTTTTAAGACAGATGTTCTCACATGCATTTTGCTGAGCATTTCAAGGGCGTGAATGAATTACGTTCCCATAGCATATGTTGCACCGAGAGACATGACTGAAAGGGAACTGAAAGTTATGCACCATAACTCATGTTCCCTGAAGGAAGGGAACGAGGTGCAACATATCTAGCCCTTTTCAATGCTGAAAGCTCGGTGAAGTGCATTTTGGAGAATGATGAATGGGCGTCAGCGGCTTAAGTACCCAGAGGGCGGGGCCTCTGGTGCGACGCTGACACCCCTGCCATAAAGGCGTGAATGTATTCCTTCAGGTAATCACGCGGGGGCACAATTCCCATAGCATATGTTGCACCTCGTTCCCTTCCTTCAGGGAACATGAGTTATGGTGCATAACTTTCTGTTCCCTTTCAGTCAAGTTCTCTCGGTGCAACATACTTGCTATGGGAATTGCGCTCCCGCGCAATTACCTGAAGGAATACATTCAGGCCTTTACGGCTAGGGCGTCAGCTTCGCGCCAGAGGCCCTACCCTCTGGGTATTTAAGCGGCTGACGCCCATCCTCTTTCTCTTTTTTGCCCTTCACCTGAACTTCGTGGGACTTCTCTGTTGTCGTATCGCTCGACTGAGGTGAGCTTGCTCCTTACACTGAACGTACAGAGAAATTTTCCTGCGTACTGCTGGGCTGGCGAAAGCTAGTCCAGCATTTTTCTACTTACCTCGAAGTTTTCTTCTCTTTCCGTAGCTACTTCGCTCGACGACGCTAACTACGTCACAACCCCCTGCTAACCATTAGCAGGCTAACCAGCGAAAAGAAGACAACAGAGAGGATGGCTTCGAACAAAAGGAAACTAGGACCAACTTTGACGCTTCTCGTCTCCGGACATGGCTCCCGAGAAAGGAAAACGGAGGACAAGGAAGAAGAAAACCAACAGGACGACAAGCCCTCGCTCGCGCCCATGCCCCATCGGATGCGGCTACTCTCTTTCGGCGACGGACACCCACGAGGCCTGTCCTGTCTGCCTAGGGATTATGCATGCTAGAAAAGCGCTGAAATTCCCAGACTCCTGCTCCTACTGCCGTCGAATGTTGGGGGTAGTGAGGAAACGTCACCCAGACGCGTTGGCTTAATCCATGGCTAAGGCCGCGGTGCTGAAGGTCGCACGTCGCACAAAGCTGCTCGTTCCCGAACCGGAGCTTGAGAACGTGGACCTGGAATGCAACGGCCGAGTCGGAGTGGACAAAGTGTCGGACTCCTCAGTTGCCGTTGAGGACTCGACGCCCGAAGTGTCTGACCAAGACGTTGAATACGGTTACAGAGGAGAAAGTGTGGATTCCTCCCAGAACCTGGTGCAAATCCTACCGGAACCGGACTTGTCGGTCCCTGCTCTGTTCGACCTGTGCCATAGGATGGCAGATGTCCTACAGGTCACGTGGCCAGACCCCACGTCTCGCCAACAGGCTACGAGGCTGGAGGGAAACTACTTCTATGTGAAGCAGCCGACAACGTCGCAAAAGATGCCCATTTTTCCGGACTTCTTCATGGAGCTTAAACGCTCCTGGGCGGAACCCGGAGCTCCCATCACGCTGCCACTATCCCGACTCCTGGATGTCGCGGAAATGGAGACAGTGGGCCTCGCCAGCACACCCCTGATAGAGGAGACTCTGGCGGCTCACCTGGCCCCCGTAGCCACGGGGACGAAACCAACGCTACCTAACAGGGCCTACCGCGCTTCAGAGAAACAACTTGAGAAGTGCTACAGGGCTCAGGGCCTCGCCGCTTGCGCAATGAATGCATCAACCATGGTACAGGCGAACCTGGCAGAAAAACTGCAGGATATCCAGGTAACAAAAAACGAGCAGGCCGTAACGGAGGCCATGGAGGAGGCCCGCCGTGCCTCTGACCTCGTGCTCCGCATGATGGGAACAATAGCCATTTCCCAAGGCAAAGCAATGGCGGAAATAGTTGTCGTTCAATGCCATCTTTGGCTAACATTGTCGGACTTCCCGGAAAACCAGAGGTCCACTTTCCTCCAACACCCGATCGAGTCGAGCCTGAAACGTGTCCAGACCAGGCTGGAACAAAGACGCAAACAGGCGGAAGCCCTCCGCGATGGGTTGCCGAGGAAAAGCTTTGCATCCCCAAAGAAAGGCATGCGTGGCCTCCCACGGAAGAGACCCGCTGGTGACAGTAAAAATTTCCAGTACCGGCCGAGGGCCTCTTCAGTGACCCCGTGTTGAAAACAGATTTTGGCCTGATGAAGCAGGACAAACTGATCATTTTACAGGTTTGCCCGTCCACGCGGTACGGGAACCTAACATTTTGAGCCGAGTCTCTACTTGTAGAATACTACGAGGAGCTGGTGACATGTACACGCGTACCAAACATGACTTGCCTACTGTATGTGTAAACAAAACAAACACTGTTTCAGGCATGTACAAAAAAAAGTACCAAAGCACAGACTGCCCTGTTTCTTGACTCGAGTCCCATTTTTATAAAACACAAACCATGTGGTCAAACTATGAACCACAGCAAGATACACGAGCTCTGCCAGAGACGGTCAGATCTCACGATATCTTCTGTTAGGCTGACCAGCCTGCTCGAAAGAGCGCGAGAGGGGTCAAAGGCTACCCCTCCAGCGCAAAAACACGACGAGCAGCAATTCAACATGCCGTCCAGGCTCAGCGCGCATGCGCAGGCCTGGAAGTATGTCTACCAAATGATTGGGTCATGACAACGATATGTCATGGGTTCAAGTTGTAGTTCACAAAAAGACTGCCCCACTTCACAGGGGTGCTGCAATCTAAGATTAACCCTACACGTGCACACGTGCTGAGGGAGGAAGTTTAGACAATGTTGCAAAAGGGAGTGATTAGTTTGGTCTCAGGACGCGAACTACGCTCTGGCCAATACAGCAAGTACTTCCTGGTGCCCAAAAGGATCATTCCCTGAGACCGATTCTGGATCTCAGGGCTCTCAACAAAAGAATTAAAACCTTTAAGTTCAAGATGCTTACACTGCGAAGTTCTCCAGTCTGTGAGACCAGGAGACTATGCATGTACAGTGGATTTAAAAGATGCCTATTTCCACATAGGCGTGTGGAGGAAACACAGAAAGTTCCTCCACTTTGCGTTCAAAGGAACGCTTATGAATTCAAAGCTTTACCCTTCGGTTTAAAGACTGCTCCTCGTACATTTACTAAATGTTTGGATGCAGCCCTGACTCCCCTTAGGAACCAAGGACTCAGGGTCATGAATTACTTGGACGACCTGCTGATTCTGGCTGGAAGCAGAATGCAGGCCCAGTCACACTCCTATAGGGTGATCTCTCACCTGGAGTCTCTCGGTTTTGTCATAAACCTACAAAAAAGTGATCTAACTCCATCACAGGTTACCGTATTTCTGGGAGTACAGATCGACACTGTACGGTACAGAGCATGGCTCTCGAAGGAACGAGTTTCCTCCATTCGCCGTTGCCTGGAAAGATTTCAACTAGACCATCGGGTCCCTGTGAAAACCTAACAACGCCTTTCAGGCCTCTTGGCGGCATCCATTCCCTATGTGCCACATGCATTTTCATTCATTCATTCAACCTTTATTTATACAGGCTAGCCTCGTTGAGTCACGGGGACTCATTTACAAGAGGGACCTGTCTCACTCACACCAAACAACCATCCACTCTCACTCACACCTAGGGTCAATTTAGAGTCACCAATCAGCCTAACATGCATGTTTTTTGGTCTGTGGGAGGAAACCGGAGTACCCGGAGGAAACCCACGCATGCACGGGGAGAACATGCAAACTCCACCCAGAAAAGCCCCCGGACCGGGATTTGAACTGGCAACCTTCTCGCTGAGAGGCAGCAGCTCTACCAGTTGTGCCACCGTGCTACGCATTACTGAAAATGCGGGCCATAAAAGTCTGGCTAAACCGACAGACACAACCTGCCCTGACTAATCAAGCAGGAAAGGTTAGGATAGATTTGGAGTGCCTGAGGGCCCTGGAATCTTGGAGAGACTCGTCCGTTTTCACAGAAGGGGTCTCACTGGGAAGGGTGTCATCTCGTGTAGTAATCACGACGGACGCCTCTAAAACAGGATGGGGGCGATCTGCAGAAATCAGAACGCCGCGGCCTTTGGAATGAACGGGAAGCGAGATTACATATCAACTTCCTGGAGTTGCTGGCCGTATTCCTGTCATTAAAATACTTCTTCAGTAAAGGTCTGATTGCTGGACAGCACATCCTGGTGAAATCAGATAACAGGACCACAGTGTCCTTCATCAACAGAGAGGGAGGGACAAGGTCTCGGGCCCTCCTCGGACTGACGCAGAGGATGCTCACGTGGTGTGCTCCAAGAATCTTGTCACTTAGGGCAACTCATGTCCCTGGTGATCTAAATTATGGAGCAGATGCCCTCTCAAGAGGGCCTCTCTTGGCGTCAGAATGGAGCCTGAACCCACGGATTGTGGAACAGGTCTGGTCACGATTTGGGAGAGCCTCTGTGGACTTGTTCGCTTGCAGGGCTAGCTCACAGTGTGACCTCTACTTCTCCTTGAGGGAAACAGACGCACCATTGGGAATGGATGCTCTGGCACATGATTGGCCAGCAGGGGTGCTCTACTATGCCTTTCCACCTGTCCCTCTGATCGGGGCGACACTGGAACGTGTGCGCCAGGGAGCTCTCTCCCTGATCCTCATAGCCCCCAGATGGCCACAGAAACCGTGGTTCCCGGAGTGATTTCAATGTTATCAGGGATACCATGGCAATTACCTCCTCACAGGGATCTGCTGACTCAGGCACGTGGGCAGCTTCTACACCCACGTCCAGGGTTGTGGCAACTTTCAGCCTGGCCTTTGAAGGGAACTGGCTGAGAGCCTAAGGCTTTGGTTGCTTTATCCCAAAACAAACAGTTACAACATACACAAGGGTACCCCTTGATGTTTATGTTTTGCCTAGGAGATGTTTAATGGAAGGATTTTTTTCCTCTCCCTAACTGATCTCCAACATCAGGATGGGTCCCACTTGTCAGTTGTGCCCTATATGTAAACAAAAAAAAAAGGAAAGTGTTTTTCATCACACTAGTGGAACACGCTTAGGCTGTCTCTAGCTGGTGTTGTTTATCTATATGCCCAGTTGAAACATCAAATTTATGTTCTTTACATTTGGCATTTTTTCTTCTTAGGCTGTGCTCTCTACATACCTTGTAGAAAGCAGCTGGGAAATACCTGTCTTTTAAGGCGGATGTTCTCACATGCATTTTGCTGAGCATTTCAAGGGCATGAATGAATTACATTCCCATAGCAAGTATGTTGCACCGAGAGAGCTTGACTGAAAGGGAACTGAAAGTTATGCACCATAACTCATGTTCCCTGAAGGAAGGGAACGAGGTGCAACATATCTGGCCCTTTTCAATGCTGAAAGCTCGGTGAAGTGCAATTTTGGAGAAAGATGGATGGGCGTCAGCCGCTTAAATACCCAGAGGGCGGGGCCTCTGGCGTGACGCTGACGCCCTAGCCGTAAAGGCGTGAATGTATTCCTTCAGGTAATCGTGCGAGGGCACAATTCCCATAGCAAGTATGTTGCACCTCGTTCCCTTTCTTCAGGGAACATGAGTTATGGTACATAACTTTCAGATTTCTTCCTATGTTAAAATGTTAGTATTGTGATATGTACAACCAAATATAACTTTGTGATATAAGCCATTATTTGCTAGTTCCCTTATCATTCAGTCACTCGGTGCAACACTATTGCTATGGGAAATTGCGCCCCCGTGCGATTACCTGAAGGAATACAATCACGCCTTAACAGCAGGGGGCGTCAGCGTCACCCCAGAAACCCCGCCCTCTGGGTACTTAAGACGCGGACGCCCATCCTACTTTCTCTTTTTGCCCTTCACCTCGCTTAAGCCTGAACTTCTCTTTGTGGGACTTCTCTGTTGTACATCGCTCGACCAGAGGTGAGCTCGCATCCTACTCTGAGCGTATAGATAATTTTTTATGCGTATTGCTGGGCTGGCGAAAGCTAGTCCGGCACTTTTTTCCTTGACCCCAAAGTTTTCTTCTCTTCTCTCCGCAGACTGCTTCGCTCGACGGCGCTAACTGCGTCACATCGCTACACTGCTAAAGTCGTAGCAAGCTAGCCAACGAAAGCAACGCGACGGAGGAGACGTCTTGGAAAATAATTTTGAAAAGACTTGCTTGTTTTTTTCTCGGAAATGGCTCCAGAGAAAGGAAAGTGAAAGCCAAGATTTACGAAAAAGGCTAGCAGGACGGCAAGCCCAACCTTGCGTGCCTGTCCCAGCGGCTGTGGTTTTTCCCTTTCGGCGACAGACACTCACGAGGCTTGTCCTGTCTGCCTGGGGGTGCTACACGCGAAAATGGCGCTGGACGCGCCCGACTCCTGCCCACACTGCAGCCAGATGCTGGAGGCGGTGAGGAGGCGTGGACTTCGTGGCCAAAGCCATGGGCGCAGCTGCAGCGCCAACAGACCCGGACCTCACTGAGTCTCTCACTCCCACGTCGGAACTCTATAGCATGGATTTGGAGTACAGTACCCGAGTCGAATGGGGCGACAGCCCATACGTGGCGGCTCCTATCGGGGACTCGACAGCCGAATTTGACACTTGAGGCATGATGAACACGGATGAGATCTCGCTAACAGCCTCAGGTGAAATTTCTGGTGATGAAGCTGACAACGAGTATGGCAGAGAGGAGGAGGACCTCTCTCACAACCCGGCGCCAGTGCTCCCAGAGACTGACACCTCGATCCCCGCTCTGTTCGACTTGTGCCGCAGAGCGTCGGACGCGTTGCAGATCCCTTGCCCAGAACCTCCACCCCGTCAACAAGTCACAAGGTTGGTAGTAAATTATTTTTATGCCAAGCAGCAATCTACAACAAGGCACAGGATGCCCATCTACCCGGATTTCCTCACAGAACTGACTCGCACCTGGGCCGAACCCAGAGCTCCCATGCTGCTCCCACTCTCACAGTTCCTGGACGTGACTGGAATGGAGGCAGCGGGGATAGCCAACGTGCCACAAATGGAGGACACGCTTGCATCTCATTTGGCCCAGATCTTCTGGAACAAAATCGACTTTGCCCAGTAAAGCCTGTTGAGCCTCAGCTACTCAGCTCGAGAAGTGTTACAGGGCTCAGGGCCTTGCGGTGCGCGTATGAACGCGTCCGCGATGATGCAGGCGTACCTGGCTGAAAAACTACAGGAGCTCCAGGTGACGACAGACAAGCAAGCTGCCACCGAAGTGCTGGTAGAAGCCCGCAGGGCAACGGACTTTGTGCTCAGCATGATGGGGACAGCAGCCATTGCACAGGGCAGATGCATGGCTGAGGTGGTCATTGCCCAGCGTCATCTGTGGATGACTTTGACAGACCTCCCGGAAAGTCAGCGGTTTCATTTTCTGCACCACTCGATAGAGCCGACGGGACTGTTCGGAAGAGCTCTGGACCGGATTCAGACCAGGCTAGAAAGAAGGCATGCCCAAGAGAGCTTTCCCCCTTTTACTTTACTTAGTTAGGTTTAGGTATTAATAACATTGCATAATTTCCTGGTTAGTTTTACACATTAAAATGATTGAGTGAATGTACTTTGTACATTCTTAAAATAACATATTAATATAATGTTAGTTTAATAATGGCATTTACAGAAGAGAATATAATAAAATACTTGGTAACAACAAAGAAATATGTCAATTGAGAAGCATTCAATTAAATATATTTCATGTTAATTTGTGGCTCCTTTTTATGCCCCATTGAGCTATATCCAACACAGTCAAACCAACATTTTAATCAATGAGTAAAGTTTCAGATCACGTTCTCTATATTGACAAAATAATTGTGGACATAATTTAATCTAATCTTTTTACTGAACTGGAACCAGCCCTTTGGGAAGAGATGCTTTTGCCTTTGACCATGAAAATTAATCAGCTTTAAACATGTTTTTTTTTTTCATGGTGCTTTAGAGTAACAAAACATATGCTTTATTACAACATTTTCCCCCTTAAACATAGAGCATGTGCTAGAAATTATCTACGATTATAACTAGTTAGATGTATTGTAATGCCGGGTTCCCACCTAACGCTTTGCGCGCATCAAAAAAGCTCCTGACGCGTTGGGTTGGATGCTTGTCAACAGATTTCTGTACACATCGAACGCCTCTGATGACGCACAGTTGGAGCAGCGTCTGGCTCCTTGTCCGGTGGGGTTTGTTTTGTGTTTTTGTGCATCGGGCAGATAAGATCAGCTGTTTGTGAGCCCCGTTACTACTTGAGTGGGTTTTCTACGAGCCGAACTGCAGCTCCGGAAGTCTTTGTTGAAATTAAAAAAAAATTTATGTTTGGGGTGATCGTACGCTCGAGCGGACAGCGGCAACTGTAAAAATGCCAAGTTTCTTACCGGAGGCTGGTTTCTTCGTGGAGGCTAGTTGGGTAAGTTTGAAAAGTCCAAAAAAAGTCCCGTTGTTGTTGCGTCATCACATAGCAGAGGCTCTCCCGATTGGTTGCTGTGACGCGGCGAGCAGCAGAAGCAGGTCCAATCTAGCTTTGACAGTCACTGCTCGGGCGCGACGCGGGCGCTGAAAACAGCTGCTGCTCACTGCCGTGCTGCTTGAACAGCTGAAGACGCGCCGCGTCTCGCCCCGCTGCTCCAAGATGCGCGGCCACATAGACTTTCAATGTAAAGTGGCTGCTTCCGCTGCGCAAAAAGTGTTCGGTGGGAACCCGACATAACAGTTAGTGTTTTCATTTGTTTACCGAGATACATTATTTTAGCTTTTAGACCAGTGCTATTGATGTAAATGTATTTCTTGTAGGTGTCCTCACAATAACTGAATGTTCTTCCATAAATAATTACTCTTATTACCCTGGACTGGCTGTGTACAACTTTTCAATTTTTTTTATTCTAGTTAGGTTCTAGGGAGAATAAAAATCTGAAAAGAAATGGCTGCATTAGAAACTTGTGTTAAATACAAATAACAATAAGAATGATAATAAGAAAAGCATGATTTGTTAAATTGGCTCAACTTATAACCTAATTTATTCAGGTTACTTTTTAGCAGATATACGTTTGTTAGATTCAGAGTTGGACTGTGCACAAATAAACTGCATTGAAACAAATATGTTAGTAGAGGTTTATATTAGCCTGGTTAAAACCAGACCCTTGTCCTTCACTTCGCTTCACACAATGGTCTGGACTTTCTCCATTGACAACCAATTCTTGCTGGAGGCGTGGCCTCTGCTGATGGCTGCTCCCCTGTGGTCTTCTGAACTTGACTTCAGCTCCGCCTCCTGCTGATTTTTCTCTCGCTACCTTTGGTTATTCTGTGTTTATATGTTAATAAAACGTCCTAATAAAATAAAATAAAACCATGGAGCGCTGGTCCAACACACCAGAAGACCAGGAAATCTGATGGGACTCGGGCAGCAACTTAAAACCCGAGTTTAAATCTCTCGTGACAACCTGAGACGTTTCCATTTCACTCAGCGGAGGGAGAGGAGGAGGAGGAGGAGGAGGAGGAGGGAGCGATGATCACTTACTTTTGGCAAAAAAAAAAGAAAAGAAAACTCCAGATAAGGGATTAAGAAGGGGAAATTAATAAATTTGTGTCACATATAAAACAGTCCTGCATCGCTTTGAATGAGAACATGCGAATGCTCGTTGGCTGCGCGCTCCCCCGTGGTCTTCTGAACTTGACTTCAGCTCCGCCTCCTGCTGATTTTTCTCTCGCTACCTTTGGATATTCTGTGTTTATATGTTAATAAAACGTCCTAATAAAATAAAATAAAACCATGGAGCGCTGGTCCAACACACCAGAAGACCAGGAAATCTGATGGGACTCGGGCAGCAACGTAAAACCTGACTTTAATTCTCTCGTGACAACCTGAGGCATTTCCTTGTTCATTGCAGCGGAGGGAGAGGAGAAGGAGGAGGGAGCGATTACTTGACTTTTGGGAAAAAAACAAAAGAAAACTCCAGATAAGGGATTAAGAAGGGGAAATTTATAGATGTGTCACATATAAAACAGTCCCTGCATCGCTTTGAATGAGAACATGCGGCTGCTCGCTGGCTGCGCGCTGGGACAGGTGGGGGCGTGGGTTAGGGGCCAAATCTCCGTCCCTTCTGTTCTCTGATTGGTCCGGTCAAAAATCTACCGGTGAAATCGTTGTCTATGAGAGAAGTCCCAGACTGTGCAGTGAAGGGAAATGAGAATTGAGCGGAGCTGTGCAGGAACCTGGCGAGGGCCAGGCTAGGTTTATATAGCTGTTTTGTTTTCTAGATGATTAAAAACTTTTTTTCCCCCATAATTTATCTTCTGTGCTTGTATTGGAATGTATTTTAACATCCACATCCATTTTATATTTGCATTATGAAAGCATGCAGGGCATTTGCGTGAGACTAAAATCGTAATTCTAACAAACAACAAAAACATAAAAACCCAGCCAGAGTGTAGATTAGTTATGTTGGTTTTCAAGTATGTATTAGATGCTTCCAAAAATGCCTGCTAGCTTGTAATAGATCTACTGTGGGTTTAAGTGTGCACACAATTTTTGTAGTAATGTTGTGGATTTATCATTGTGGTGTAGTGTACCTGGACCATGGGAGCAGTATGTTGTTGACAGTGGCTGTGTATCCCTGACTGTGGGCATGTGTACATTGGTGAGGCTCTGTCATCAAACATTTGAATCACCGGTTACACTGGTCTTATGTCTGAGTCATGATAATGATAGTGCAGAAAGTTCATTCTCAATAGTCCAGGTATCAAATCCGCTCATTCTCAATCAGTTCATCTGGACAATTTCTTTTTAGTAGAAACGTTTCACCCTCACTCCAGAGGGCTTCGTCAGTCAGAGCAGTCCAAAGCAAACTGAAGCTACCCCACCAAGTAAACAACTTAAGTGGACCAACCAGTTTGCTGTAGCCAAGATGGTTTCTGGGGGCTTGTCCCTCGTCGACTCCTCCCAGGCAGGCAGACATGTCCAAAGTGGTTCAAGACCAGAAAGTTCATTCTCAATAGTCCAGGTATCAAATCCGCTCATTCTCAATCAGTTCATCTGGACAATTTCTTTTTAGTAGAAACGTTTCACCCTCACTCCAGAGGGCTTCGTCAGTCAGAGCAGTCCAAAGCAAACTGAAGCTACCCCACCAAGTAAACAACTTAAGTGGACCAACCAGTTTGCTGTAGCCAAGATGGTTTCTGGGGGCTTGTCCCTCGTCGACTCCTCCCAGGCAGGCAGACATGTCCAAAGTGGTTCAAGACCAGAAAGTTCATTCTCAATAGTCCAGGTATCAAATCCGCTCATTCTCAATCAGTTCATCTGGACAATTTCTTTTTAGTAGAAACGTTTCACCCTCACTCCAGAGGGCTTCGTCAGTCAGAGCAGTCCAAAGCAAACTGAAGCTACCCCACCAAGTAAACAACTTAAGTGGACCAACCAGTTTGCTGTAGCCAAGATGGTTTCTGGGGGCTTGTCCCTCGTCGACTCCTCCCAGGCAGGCAGACATGTCCAAAGTGGTTCAAGACCAGAAAGTTCATTCTCAATAGTCCAGGTATCAAATCCGCTCATTCTCAATCAGTTCATCTGGACAATTTCTTTTTAGTAGAAACGTTTCACCCTCACTCCAGAGGGCTTCGTCAGTCAGAGCAGTCCAAAGCAAACTGAAGCTACCCCACCAAGTAAACAACTTAAGTGGACCAACCAGTTTGCTGTAGCCAAGATGGTTTCTGGGGGCTTGTCCCTCGTCGACTCCTCCCAGGCAGGCAGACATGTCCAAAGTGGTTCAAGACCAGAAAGTTCATTCTCAATAGTCCAGGTATCAAATCCGCTCATTCTCAATCAGTTCATCTGGACAATTTCTTTTTAGTAGAAACGTTTCACCCTCACTCCAGAGGGCTTCGTCAGTCAGAGCAGTCCAAAGCAAACTGAAGCTACCCCACCAAGTAAACAACTTAAGTGGACCAACCAGTTTGCTGTAGCCAAGATGGTTTCTGGNGTTCCCACCCTCATCTATGGTCATGAGCTTTGGGTTGTGACCGAAAGAACGAGATCTCGGATACAAGCGGCTGAAATGAGTTTTCTCCGCAGGGTGTCTGGACTCTCCCTTAGAGATAGGGTGAGAAGCTCGGTCATCCGGGAGGGACTCGGAGTAGAGCCGCTGCTTCTCCACATCGAGAGGAGCCAGTTGAGGTGGCTCGGGCATCTGGTTAGGATGCCTCCTGGACGCCTCCCTGGTGAGGTGTTCCGGGCATGTCCCACCGGGAGGAGACCCAGAGGAAGACCCAGGACACGCTGGAGGGACTATGTTTCTCGGCTGGCCTGGGAACGCCTTGGGATTCCCCCAGAGGAGCTGCTCCAAGTGGCTGGGGAGAGGGAAGTCTGGGCCTCCCTACTTAGGCTGCTACCCCCGCGACCCGACCCCGGATAAGCGGAAGAGAATGGATGGATGGATGGATGGATGAAAAAGTTAACTACACATGAATCATGTGTTTGAGTTACCAGATAGTTATTTCTTCTCTCAGAGAGGGCTGAATGACGAACTGATTTGATCCTGCATGTGCAGTTGGATGGCCAAAGACACCAGTCTGCCTGGGGAGCTGATAAGCGTATAAAAACACACCTTGCACACTGCCCGTGGCAGATTCTCATGACTGGGCTCCCTGTGTGTAAAACGTCTACTTATTTGTGTAACTTGTTGTGAAAGACTGACTTTGCAAGTAGAAATCTTCTCCTGTCCTCGAGTGTGGCTTCTTTAAGTAAAATGAAAAGAAGATATTTTTTGATCCCACAAATTATAGAAGTGAAAAGCCTTTTTGTCTAGTACTGAGTGCAGAAGCATCATGAGTGTCTACTCTCACATCCATCTCTGAAATACAGGACACAGAAGAAGTGGCATAAATATGCACATCATAAGAAAAAAATACCTATAAAAAGTAAAGTATATCTAAAAACCGCTTTATTCTGCCTTCTCTGCTGAAAATTTTGTCTTAAACGTTCATGATTATGTATAAATGATGGAAAAATGTACTTTCTTCAACAACTCCCCATTTTCAGTCCTCTTGTTATGGCCATATAACTTATTATTAAAGACAGCATGCCTCCTTCTCAATTAGAACAGAACAGACACAACATGTGGCAGCATGAAATCCACTGCGACAACACCATCTCTACCAGTGCCCACAAAAAGATGGGGGGAGAGGGAAGGAGGTTAAGTGTTTGGCTTGGAGGAGAAAATATGATGGAGAGGAAGGGTGAGGTGTGGGAGGAAAATTGAGGAACGATCCCTGATTGCGCTTGTCTTATGAGGGGCATCCATCAGCTGTGACACCCGGACATACAAAGTTGCCCCCCTTTCCCAATATTCAATTATATAACGTGAGACAGGGTTTAGCACAACAACACACATTCATGCAAATACTAAAAAGAAACACGTGTTCGTGTACACTTTCACAATCTGATTTGATTTATGTTTTGCATCATTCTCGCTGATGATTGGCTAATCCAATCTATCTATCTATCTATCTATCTATCTATCTATCTATCTATCTATCTAGATAGATAGATAGATAGATAGATAGATAGATAGATAGATAGATAGATAGATAGATAGATAGATAGATAGATAGATAGATAGATAGATAGATAGATAGATAGATAGATAGATAGATAGATAGATAGATAGATAGATAGATAGATAGATGATAGATACTGTTCATTGAGTGAACTGAACAGACACTCTGTTAGTGTTTCAAGTCACAAACTTCTATAAGTAATCAGTTTATTTCAAAAGCTTTTGGTGTAGCAGAACTGGCCAGTATACAATCAGTCATCCATGTTTATGTGATTTACCAGCAACAATAAAATAAAATGAATAAGAAATATTCAATAGCCACAGGAACTACTAATCACAGCATTTGGGACAGAATGACAAAATTATGCCAGTATGAAGATACTACAATTCACATGGTAGGCTAATACTAACTACTTGATAGTGCACATTATAGTTCTGAATTTTTTTTGTATTTTAATATTTTCTTGGGCTATACACTTTGCTCTGATCTGGTTTGAAGTGTTTTTGGATAGGATCTCATTGCACAGCCATGAAGAAAATGTCTGGTTTTGACTTCTCAGGGTCTCATGTTTGCATCTTGCAGATGCGCTGTTTGTATCTTTTAACCATGGCCCTAAGTGTGCATTGTGGTGGTTTGCAGATGAGTGTAAACGGCTGGGATGGGGATTAGCTTCTTTAAGTCAGTGATTATGGTCCCCAACCAGAAAAAAAGGTGCTGTCCATCTGGTGTTGATAGTGAGTCTTTGCTTCAAGCAGACAAGTTCAAATAATGTGGTGTCCTGTTCATGAAAGATGGTAGGATGGAGCCAGAGATGGATGGGACCTCACCTGCACTAATGAAGGCATTGTTCCAGTCTGACATGGTGACGAGTGAGCTCAGGTGAAGCTCTCGATTTACTACTTCAATTACATTCCAACCCCCATCTACCATATGGTGAAAAGGTATCGATCATGATAAAATAAGAACAAGATCTGTCACATGTGACTGAAATAAACTTGCTCCGGAGGGTGGTCAGGCCTAAAGCCCCCGTCAGAGCTCCGCGTACAAGCAGTACGCCTCTGTACGACATACGTACGCAGAGGCACAAGCGTAGCCCCGCAGGGCACGAACGCGCAAAGCTCAAATTTTACGACCGCGTACGCGATGCGCGTTGTCTCACAATAAACTTCCCCGGCGCCGGACTGTTTTGTATGTTACACAAATGAATTAAATTCCCCTTTTTTATCGCTGATCTGAACTTTTTTTTTTTTTTTGCCAAAAGTCAAGTAATCGCTTCCTCCTCCGACTCCATGAAAATAATGAATTTGTCACGATCGAGCGAATAATAACCATGTCCTACCTGGCTGTGCGACGTTCTAAATATTTCCTGGTGGGCTGTGGGCTGCAGGACCATTGCTCCCTGTTTTTATGTTTATTTTTTAGAACTTTTTATTAACATATAAAGTTTAGAAACACCGCAGCGGCTCCAGCCAGCCAGCTCATGCATCTCACACTCGACCTGTCAATCAATTGAGTAGGCGTGTCAGCAAATGACCAATCAGCGACCTCAGTTTGTCCCTAGGCACACGCTCTGCGTGCAGCTGCTCATATTACAACAATAATTTGGAGCGAAAACGCGAGCATTTAACGTGAGAACGAAAGCAGTGCTGTGCCAGCGAACGCGTGCACACAGAATGCGCGTGTAGAGTGGCGTACAGGCAAAACGCTGAGCTTTGCCGGAGCCTTTAGAAGGAGCTCAGAGTAGAGTCACTGCTATTCTACATTTAAAGAGTCATCTTGGTTGGTTTAGCTATCTGATCAGAATGCCTCTTGGGGGGCTATATCTATACCATACCATACCATTTTATTTATAAAGCACTTTAAACAGGAACAAGTCCACACCAAAGTGCTGGACAAACAAACACGCAACAGGCAACACAGACAATGAAGTACAACACGAAAAACATAAAAACATTGCAGATCATAAATCAAACGATCCAATACAAATCAGCTGGCATTGAAAGCAATGGAGTAGTAGTGAGTTTTTAACCGGGATTTGAAAACCGAGAGGGAGGGGGCCTGTTTGATGAGCAGCGGTAACTCGTTCCAGAGTCTTGGGCCTGCTACAGAGAACGCCCTGTCACCCCTGCGCTTAAGGCGAGTTTCTGGAACTATTAAGAGTACCTGATCCTCTGACCTCAAAGCACGTGGAGGGACATATGGGTGTATCAGATCCGAGAGATAGGCGGGGGCGAGACTGTTCAGCGATTTGTAGACATACATGAGAATTTTGAATTGGATTCGAAGATGAACCGGTAGCCAGTGAAGGGAGGCCAAGACTGGTGTAATGTGCTCTCTTTTGCGTGTGCTGGTTAAAAATCGGGCAGCTGCGTTCTGAACCAGTTGTAATCGTGCAATGGTGGCTTGGCTGACGCCAAACAGAAGTGAATTGCAGTAATCAAGCCAGCAATATCTGGAGGTTTATGGGCACGTTTCATTGGGAGGAAGCACCATGGAATTCCAAGACTGGCTAGAGTAACTGATGGAGATGTTCAACATTTGTCATCTAAAACTAATTACTCTGACACAATAATTCTAACCTAGCTCACTTAAATCAAATATTCTCTGTTCCCTTCAAACACTTATATTTGATAGTACAAACATGTTTGTTTGCTTTTCTCCTTGATACAGAAAAGACAAAGTCTTTTAGCCTTGACAATGTTTGGATTAGATGTTCCTGTTGGATCAGAACCATGACTCGTTTGTTTTATCTGTAAGACGTCAGAACTTGTCAACTCCACCTCCTTCTTGTTTAAATAGCTTGTCATATCCAGTACAATTCGGATTTGTGCTGGACAATGTATTTTGAGACCAAACAAAGTTTCAGAAGACATTAAAAGCCTTTCCCCTTTGCAAAGTTTCATTATTTGTATGTATCTAACTCATTTCTCTTGTTTATCTTGTGTGGTTTTTATTAAGGTAACAGGGGTTTAAAATCCCCATCATTATGGTGCCGAAACCCATTATTCCCTTACCTGGCTCCTGATGACCTCCAAACTGGTCATGACCCACATCAAGGCAACCGTCAACATCAACGAGGACCCTCATCAATACGCATACCGTGAGAACCGATCAACAGAGGACGCCATTTCTTCCGTGGTCCACACTGCTCTCACCCACCTGGATCAGAAGGACTCATACGTGCGTCTGCTCTTTGTGGACTTCACATCTGCCTTCAACACCATGATCCCCCAAACTCTGATAGACAAACTATCTACACTTGGACTAAGCCCCTCTATTTGTAACTGGGTACTAGACTTCTTAACAGACAGACCACAGTCCGTGAAGATCCACAACTTCTCCTCCTCCACCATAACCCTCAGCACTGGCTCTCCTCAAGGATGTGTGCTGAGCCCCCTTCTGTTCACTCTGCTCACATATGATTGTACAGCCACACTTCCAGGCTGTCATATTGTTAAGTTTGCAGATGATACAGCGGTGGTGGGATGCATCACAAACAATGATGAGTCCAGCTACAGACAGGAGGTGGAACACCTGGAGAGCTGGTGCAAAGAGAATAATCTTCACATGAATGTGAAGAAGACAAAGGAGATGATTGTGGACTTCAGAAGGAACAAACACACCCACGCCCCACTGAAAATAGGTGGGTCTGCAGTGGAAGTGGTCTCCAGCTACAAATACTTGGGTGTACACATGAATGATAACCTCAGCTGGAGCAACAACACCACCAGCCTGATCAAGAAAGGTCATCAGAGACTCTACTTCCTCAGACGGCTGAGACGTGCTGGTCTGAGCAGCCCAGTCCTCACCTCCTTCTACAGGTGTGCAGTGGAGAGCATCCTGTGCTCCAGCATCAACGTGTGGCATGGAGGCTGCACAGTTGCAGAGAGGAAAGCTCTACAGAGAGTGGTGAAGGCTGCACAGAAGTCTGTTGGAGTCAGTCTCCCCACCATCACAGACATTTACACCTCCAGATGCAGGAAAAGAGCCACCTGCATCATGAAAGACCTCACTCACCCAGCACACTCACTCTTTGCCCCACTCCCCTCAGGACGGAGGTTGAGGAGCATCAAATGTAGAACCACTAGACTGAGGAACAGCTTCTACCCTGAGGCTGTTAGACTCATGAATAAATAAAAATAAAATAAAAATAAACACTGCAAAATATCACATTGTGCTGATGCTGATCTGTTTTCTTGTTGCTGTGTTCATCTGTGTTCATCTGTGTTCATCTGTGACCATCTGCTCATACAAACTCATGTTCGTGCTGCTGTTTATTTCCACTATATTAGGCTTAGTGTATTACTAGTTGATGTTTTTCTTAGTTAATTCTAGATGTTATTACTGTTTTTCTCTTGCATTTGTTGTTGGATGTAACTGGGACCCCGTGTACATAATCTCGTTTTCATCACATGTACCACATGCGGTGCAAATGACAATAAAGACTCTCTGACTCTGACTCTCTGACTCTGAAACAGAGCACGCTGCGAGGTACAGTAAATATGACAGAAAGTCCAGTTGGTTTCTCTCTGGCCAACGTCCTCTGTCCATTGGTACTGTCAAGGTCGGATTGGCGGAGATTTCCAGACACCGCACAGGTCAACAAAAAAGTGAGTGTGAAAAAGTGTTTGTTGATACGTTGTTTTTAAAACAATTTGAGTACAGTTACAGGAACTAGTTCACCCTGAGCCGAGGACTCTAAATTTGGATTGAGGTGTCTGTTTTTCAAGAAACATATGTTAATGCGCACACGCTGGTTGGTAGAACCAATATATTCTGTGATTCATAAGTGAGGATGGTCAATTATGCCAAGATCGAACATGTGAGGCTGACCCGTCAATATCTTTCATTGGACGTTTAGTGAGCTCGGCCAGGCAAGAAGAGAAATTAAGGCAAGAACGTTTATCTTTTTATGATGCGTCGTTCTGTATTTCTTTAATTTTTAAAAAACATTTTTAGTCCTTTTTTACGTGTAGCCTATGTTTGTGTTTATGGAACGTTGCAGCCTTTTTCTTTCTCCCATTTTCCTCTGTGTGTACGTGGGTAGCTGGCTTCTAGTCTGTTATCTGTTCTCCCTCCACAAACATTCATACAATGTTTTGTGGAGCTAAAGAAAGGATAGCAGATTGTCCTTGACGGAGTGCATTTTGGATGGTCTGGTTTGCCACAAAGGGATTGGTTAAAACATTGTTATAACAATTTTTATAGTCTTATGCTTTCAAATCTTAGATTGTTTATATATATATACATGTCTAAAACCTTTACTCAGACTGTGTTTTAGTAAATTATAACCCATAAAAACATAGGTGGAACAGGAACCAGTTTCAAATAGGGAAATTTGGAAAGTGTTCCTAGAAATAACTAATAATAATGAAGAATAAATCACTAATAACACTAATGATGGCTCATAAAAGGGAAACAGCTCATACATTGATTGGATCATCAGTTATACAAAAATAACTTCTTAGATTTTTATATTCAACAGCATAGCCATTTAAAGGATAATTTAAGGAAAATGAAAATTGGCACGTTGTACTGTAGGATAAATCAGATAAACCTACAAACCACATTGCTTTTGTATATCTTGTTTAATAAACAGGTACTGTATATGTCATTTAATAAAGAGGTATTTATTTTTAACAGATCCAAATAAGATGGGGGACGCCCTGGAATTTGGATCTATTCAAAAGGTTGTTTTGAAAGGCTGATTTTAAATGTGGTGGTTCTATATTTTTAAACACGACTGACTCTGACAAGACTGGACTTATTTTGAGCTCATGAACCACATGTTTGTATTGTAGCATTGTATGTCTGTATGTATGTTATTTGTACTTTTCTATTTTGTTGCACGCATGTTTAGACTTTTTCTACAGACTATGAAAAAGGTAAAGTATTTTTAAGTAAGTATAAAACGTCTCCTGCTACTCACTTACAATGATCTTACTAAAAAACTTACTAATTAAAAACTAACCCCAAATCAAAATGAGTGATTACTCATTTTCACTGAAGAATGAAATCATTTGTTGTTGTTTGTTGTTGTTGTTGTTGTTGTTTTTTGCCATTAAATACAAATGTTTTAGATAGTAAGAATTGAATTGTATTTTAAGTTTAAAGAAACAATTATTATTATAGCCAATTACAGAATTTAGTTTAAGTTTACAAATTTAACTCACTAAGGAGTTACCCACAGTTAGGCCTTCCCCAAACCACAAATGGCTCATGGGATCCAAAGGCCTTAAAGTTGTATTTAACAATTTGCAAGTTTTTTGGTGTCCAGTTCTTCTCTCAAAAGACTACAGATTTCCGGAACTCCTGCCAGTGAATCCCGCCTCAAACTAGGTCCTGATAGGGACGGCTGAAAACGAGGGTGAACAGGACCCCAACAGGTGGTGGAAAGAACACGTCGTCTACCAGAGAGAAAGGGCAGCTCCTGTTACAACTGAGGCCGGTGCAACCCTGAAAAAGAAGTTTGGAGCAATCGCTGAGCCAGTTTTGAGATGGATCTGGTCAGAGAAAAGCTCCCCACTTTGTCAGGACAAGTGGGCCAACTACCCCATGCCATACACAATTCAAGTTTGCGACCTGCTACTGTGCCCGCAATCCATCACCCATGCCTGAATGGACTAAGCACTCAGGAACAGGCAGCTGGACAAAACTACATGAAACCACTGTCTGAAGAAGTGAATGATGCCCATCAAACTGCCTGACGCCCTTCGCCCACAAAACAAAAACTCTCTCCCCCAAGAGGAAATTAACTTATGCCACTGAACTTATGCCACAAACAAAAACTTTCCCCCTCCCCAGATGAAATTAACTTATGCCACAAACAATTCCCCAAAGAACAGAAATAACTTATTCTGAAAACGGAACACTCCCTCCTCAGGAAAGACACTGACCCCCCCTTCCCTCACAAAAAGAAGATGGATACTATTTTCACTTTCCTGGGCATGAGTTAATATCAAAGAAATTTCAAACCAACTGAAAACTTATTTTATTTGTGTACCCATAAAGGGCAATTTTGTTGTGTGTTTGAAAATTATTTCCCACATCTTTGAAAGTGTATTAGTTCTATTTAAATGTTTAACACAACTTAGAAAGATTAGTTATTTTTGTCTGTTTGAAACAAATTAAATAGATTAGTTGTTTTTATTTGTTTAACACCAATTAAATAGATTGTTTATTTTATTTGTTTAACACAAATTAAATAAAATAGATTAGCTCTTTTTTAAACATATATATGTTTGTTCTTAAAAGTTTTATTTCTTTAGAAAAACGTTTAGTTTTTAAATAGATTGATCCCTGCTAAAATATATTGTTCTGCTAAGCTGCTCATGGATTCAGATATTGGTGCATGAACACATTCTTGTGTGCATGAACACACACTAGTGTGCTGCTCTGCAGCACTTCTTAGCAGGTGAAAGATATCATTCATCATCATCATCATCATCATATTCCTCTTAAAACTTTGACATAAGCCATGAAATGAGACCATATTCACTACAAAGTTTTACTCAAAATCTTTCTTTCTCTCAAACATTGAAATAAGTCATGAAATATGACAATCATCACTACAAAGTTCTCCAAAACTTTAAATTCTCTCAAACCATCCTAAAAAGATGATCCTGAGTTGTCGGGACGCCACTGTGGAGGAAACGGGACGGCGAAATGCGTTTTTTTACCCCCAATTTGAATTCGACCTCGGGGTTGTTTTCCATATCGCTCACATATTTAAGTAGAAATCAGTTTATGATAAGAGGATGGGATGATAGAGATGTTCAACATTTATCATCTAAAACTAATTACTCTGACACAATAATTCTAACCTAGCTCACTTATATCAAATATTCTCTGTTCCTTTCAAACACTTATATTTGATAGTACAAACATGTTTGTTTGCTTTTCTCCTTGATACAGAAAAGACAAGTCTTTTAGCCTTGACAATGTTTGGATTAGATGTTCCTGTTGGATCAGAACCATGACTTGTTTGTTTTATCTGTAAGACGTCAGAACTTGTCAACTCCACGTCCTTCTTGTTTAAATAGCTTGTCATATCTAGCACAATTTGGATTTGTGCTGGACAATGTATTTTGAGACCAAACAAAGTTTCAGAAGACATTAAACGCCTTTCCCCTTTGCAAAGTTTCATTGTTTGTATCTAACTCAATTCTCTTGTTTAGCTTGTGTGGTTTTTATTAAGGTAACAGGGGTTTAAAATCCCTATCAGTAACTGTATATATTTTTTTGGGCAGAAAAAACAAACAAACAAAAAACCTTTGGGATATCCCAGTGGGAGCTAAAGAATGTTGCAGGTGAATGGGATGTCTAGATTCCCCTCTTGATCCTTGTAACTCTGTAATCGACAACTGTGGATGTTACATTGTTGGATGGTTGGATGCAAATGTGGGTGCCAGACCGTTTGGGAACGCTAAAGCGCTAATCCGCTTATAGCGGACCTAAACAATTTGTCAGCGTTATAGCGAATTGACTAACTTTTATAATTCATAAGCGGATCTGCGCTATTTTTATGTAAAATGCAGTACCGCCAATAACTAATTATCTATCAGTAAAAACTTATTTACGGGCTCTTAAATCAACCGGACGACTGCTCACAGACCATATCCTGTCAGCGCCGGATGTGGTCCGTGACAAAAAAGCGTCCCCCTCAGTCTCTTGGCTAGAGAGAGCGCTCTCTCTATAGCAGTTAGCAGCCAGTGTGTTACTCTGCAGCCTTATTGCTTGTTTTCGAAGAGTCAGACGAAGAGTTTTTAACATGGAGGGTGAACTTATGGATGTTTCTCAGCGGCCTACGCGACGCGTCAGCGCCTCATTTGCCCTCTTCAAAATGGCGACGGCCACAGAAGCAAAGGACTTTACAACAAAACACGGTAAAAACAATTATTTCTTTGCTGAGAAAAAATATATTTCTTAGCTGACTTTATAGCACAAGGTTTTTCTGAGCTTAACCGTTTCACGAAATGGTCAAATCTGCTGGATTAAAAAAAGTAGTTCGCCATTTGCCCTGTTCAAAATGGCGGCTGCGACGGCCACAGAAGCGTAGGACTTTACAACAAAACATGGTAAAAAACAATTCGGGCAGCACGGTGGCACAACTGGTAGAGCTGCTGCCTCTCAGCGAGAAGGTTGCCGGTTCAAATCCCGGTCCGGGGCCTTTCTGGGTGGAGTTTGCATGTTCTCCCCGTGCATGCGTGGGTTTCCTCCGGGTACTCCGGTTTCCTCCCACAGACCAAAAAACATGCTTGTTAGGCTGATTGGTGACTCTAAATTGACCCTAGGTGTGAGTGTGAGAGTGGATGGTTGTTTGGTGTGAGTGAGACAGGTCCCTCTTGTAAATGAGTCCCCGTGACTCAACGAGGCTAGCCTGTATAAATAAAGGTTGAATGAATTATTTCTTTGCTGAGAAAAATATATTTCTTAGCTGACTTTATAGCACAAGGTTTTTCTGAGCTTAACCGGTTCACGAAATGGTCAAATCTGCTGGATTTAAAAAAGTAGTTCGCCATTTGCCCTGTTCAAAATGGCGGCCGCGACGGCCACAGAAGCGTAGGACTTTACAACAAAACACGGTAAAAAACAATTATTTCTTTGCTGAGAAAAAATATATTTCTTAGCTGACTTTATAGCACAAGGTTTTTCTGAGCTTAACCGTTTCACGAAATGGTCAAATCTGCTGGATTTAAAAAAGTAGTTCGCCATTTGCACGTTAGCACGTTAGCATTAGCTTCCGCTAGCATTCCTAAGACATAAGCGCTTTTGAAATTGCGGACCTAAATAAATTAATAAGTGCTTTAGAAATAGCAGAACTAATTTTTGGATTAGCGCTGCCCAACACTGGTTGGATGTATGGATGTATGGACTTATGCTATTGAGAAATTTTTAATTAACAATTAACTAACTTGGGCAGCACGGTGGCACAACTGGTAGAGCTGCTGCTTCTCAGCGAGAAGGTTGCCGGTTCAAATCCCGGTCCGGGGCCTTTCTGGGTGGAGTTTGCATGTTCTCCCCGTGCATGCGTGGGTTTCCTCTGGGTACTCCGGTTTCCTCCCACAGACCAAAAAACATGCTTGTTAGGCTGATTGGTGACTCTAAATTGACCCTAGGTGTGAGTGTGAGAGTGGATGGTTGTTTGGTGTGAGTGAGACAGGTCCCTCTTGTAAATGAGTCCCCGTGACTCAACGAGGCTAGCCTGTATAAATAAAGGTTGAATGAAAAACTAATAAACATTCCAACATTAATGGCAGGCATTGATCATAGTTTGGATTACAAAATTTGTTTTTTGTTAAATGAATAATTATGACGATGTGGCACAACTGGTAAAGCTGCTGCCTCTCAGCGAGCAGGTCCCTGGTTCAAATCTCGGTCCAGGGGCCTTTCTGGGTGGAGTTTGCATGTTCTCTCTGTGCATGCGTGGGTTTCCTCCAGGTACTCCGGTTTCCTCCCACAGTCCAAAAACATGCATGTTAGGCTTATTGGTAACTCTAAATTGTCCCTAGGTGTGAGTGAGAGAGTGAATGGTTGTTTGTCTCTGTGATCCTGTGATGGACTTACGACCCATCTAGGGTGTCGCCCCTCGCACATTGATTGCTGGACATGGGCACCAGTGACCCCCTGACCTAAAATGGAAGAAGCGGGTAAAATATAACAGATGGACGGATGGAATAATTATGTATTTAAACTACTTTGTACCTAGTCCAAAAACAAAAAGTAGTATTTTGTGTATTTTCTTAATATGAAAATGCATTAAGGGAAATAAATACAAATTAGTTCATGTTTGCTTGTTTCCTCATCTGAGTGAACCACAAAATAAGCAAAATACTCAGTTTTCTTTAAATGCAGTTAACAAAACAAGGATTTTTTAAAACTTTTACACTGCTCAATGCAATGTTGATCTAGAAAACAATTTTGTATGCTGATTAAATTTTTTTTGAGCACTCAGACAACTATTTTTACAAGTCTGCCTTTGCATTTGTCAAAAATATTTTTATTCCATTCTTATTTATTTCAAAATGTTATTATTCAGTGTTTAGTGCATTTTTTGGGCTCTTTTCTGTTTATGCTTATCATTTAACTCATTGGGTTTAAATACAAATAACTTAGCTAATTAAAACTGAATTCAGATAATTACTTTGTTGCCAAAAGGCAACTTATTCTGAAGTTCAGCCACATAGCATTGAGCATTCTATGTGGACTGTTTTGTTCATTTATGTGCGGGAAACACACACCACACATTCTTCAATTGTTTTTTTGTTTGTTTGTTTGTTTGTTTATTTGTTTTTTCCTCTATCTTTTTCACACCAGATCACTTCAGAGTTTTTAATTGTGACTCAATGGCAACGTCTGTATCTGCGGGTGCTTAAAACCAGTCTACATATGGATCTCTATCAGACCATTAGGCTTCCTCTGCACCATTTGGTTTTCCACCCCCATATCACCAATCACTGAAGGGACAGCATATTCTTTAGGGGCTTTGATGTGTTTTCTAAAAAAAAAAACACATATCAAAAAAGTAAGAAGTTTTTTTTGTTGTTGTTGCCTAGTTACAACATTTTCACCATTTTTGCTTTTAAAGACTTTCTCAAACAACTTCACAGAGGTAAAAACCACATGCCTGGGATCAAATGGGCAGGCGGCTTGAGGAACTAGCCATCTCAAATGACATAGAAATTTATTTCATAACAGGTCTCTTACGCCACCGCGACAAGGATGTGTTAAACACAAAAAAGCAGTTTGAGATTGTAAAGAAGAAGAAGTCACAAATCACCTTTCTGCCAGAGTACGCGCCCTCAATCACTCACAACTATCACCAGGCATATGAAAAACGGGTTGTAGAAGCAAAAAAAAGGCCACCTGCCAGATAGTAACAACAGACTAGTGTAGCCTAGCAACAGCTCAGAGACAGGCTTATTAGATGGAAGAAGAAAGAAAAATAACCAAGAGCGAAAAATTTGGCCTATGTCTCTGCCACTCACACTCTTGCTCAAACTGTAGAGCACACGACTCAAACACACGGCTCCTTGTTGCTGCCAAACTTTCCTTCATATCCCTTGAAATGTGCCTTTTTTCTGACAATCCACATTTCAACAGCTCATTGATCGGGCTGCTAAACCATGGGATTTGGCAACTTGTGTTTTTTTCTCTTCTGCCAAGAGTGAAATTTAATTGTAATGGTTAGTTTGTTGCTTTGTTTTTTTTTTAGTATTGGATCCAATAGCCTTTGAAATGCATTCACAGTGTGTCAGCTCCAGAACATTCCAATGAAAGCTAAGCTTTAGCTACAGAGAGACATAGGAAGTAAGGGAGGATAAATATATATGGCTTCAAATTGCATGTGCAAACAGTAAGATTATTTGTTGTGCTTGAGTGGCCTTGGTGTTTTCATCAAACCTCTTCCATTTACAGCCTATTCTCTCCTAAACACTAACCCCCCCCCCAACAAGATTTGATTTATTTTAGTTTTTTGATCAGGCACTGAAGTAAATGAAAGTAAGCCAAGTTGTCACTGATATCTTGAATGATGCAAAACAAGAAGTACACCGATGTACCCCATTGCTCAGAAAGTTTAATAGAGCATGTACTTTTTTAGATGAGTGTTTTTCTTTACTGAAATGCAATTAAACCTTTTTTTTTGGGGGGGGGGGGGTAAGAGTGGAAGTCTTATACACCCTGTGTAGGTTTTCCTTCTTTCCCCTTTGTTTGAGGCAGTGCAGAATGATGAATTTTGGCAAGTGGAAGGTGCATTGTTAGACTCCACCAGGCACTATTGCAAAGCCAGGGGTGGCCAATGGTGGCCTTGGTCTTCATAGTGTTCATCTTGGATTTTGTCTCGGCAACACAATATTTGATACAGATCTTTCTTATGCCGAGATGTAACTACACATCAAAAAGGAAGCCAGCACATTACATGTTTTGGTTATTGTTATCTAGCTGACAAGTTTTACAGCTATACTTATTTTACAACAGCCATCTTGAATTTTAACATATCCAGTTTTTGATAATAACCTTTCATACGCATAGACGTAGCCACAAACCAAAATGGAAGTCTGCACCTCACTAACAATAATAATAATGATTTTATTTAAATGCGCCTTTCAGGACACTTCACAGCAAGAAACATATCACAGAGATTGTGTAAAAACAAACAACAAGCACAGTGCAAACATTGGCAGGAATAAATTGAAATATAAAATAAATAAATAATATAAAATTCAAAATAATGTAAAATACATTTAGTATAGTTAAGGATAAGCAAGTCTAAAGAGATGTGTTTTCAGAGCAGTCTTGAATAGAGAAAGGGAGGTGGTGTTTCGTAGGACTGGCGGTAGAGAGTTCCAGAGTTGTGGGGCAGAGCAGGTGAAGGCCCTGCTCCCCATGGTGGAGAGGCGGGCAGAGGGTACATGGAGATGTAGCAAAGAGGAGGATATGAGAAAGTGAGATGGGATGGAGATTTGTAGAAGGTCAGATAGATAAGGAGGGGCAAGGTTGTCGATAGCTTTGAACGTGAGAAGTATGATTTTGAAGACAATGCGTGATTTAACTGGGAGCCAGTGGAGCTGCTGCAGGACAAGAGGGATGTGGTTATAGGAAGAGGTTTGAGTGATGACACGGGCAGCTGAATTCTGGACCATCTGTAGCTTGTGGAGAGATTTGTCAGGGAGGCCATAGAGAAGGGAGTTGCAGTAATACGGGAAGTCACAAGACTGTGCACAAGGATGGCTGTGGAGTGCGGTGTGAGAGAAGGACGGAGACAATTAATATTTCGGAGGTGGAAATAGACAGACCGAGTAACATTGTTGATGTGTGAAGTGAAGGAGAGAGTGGTGTCGAGAATGACACAGAGACTCTTGACCTGAGGAGATGGAGAAAGCAGAGAGTTTTAAGGGGGACGGGAATATGTTCTGAGAAATAGAG
>JBBPBX010044237.1:6868-27539 GCA_038048925.1 Garcialebias charrua | reverse complement strand
TATATATATATATATATATTATTTATTTATTTTTCTCTTACCCCCCTGGTTGCCTGGCGGACATTCTGGGGGTGGGCCGTCGGGGGTTGTCCTGGGATGTGGGGGGGTTCGGGGCCTGGGGGTTCGCCGTGGGCGGGGCTGGCAGTGTGCTCCCTCTGGGGCTGCTTGGACTCGGGTGTCCTGTCCTGTCGGCAGGGCGCGGGTTGGGCCGAATCTTGGATGTCTGCTACTCTCCACCCCAGAATGAATGGGTCTACCTCCTGGGTTTGGATGTGGGCTGCCCCACGTAGGGGGCAGGT
Source organism: Garcialebias charrua (assembly GCA_038048925.1). Lineage (NCBI taxonomy): Eukaryota > Metazoa > Chordata > Actinopteri > Cyprinodontiformes > Rivulidae > Garcialebias > Garcialebias charrua. The sequence goes on along the minus strand of JBBPBX010044237.1, from coordinate 27,240 downwards.
ACATGTCTTGGACCTAGGGGGTATAGAGTGTGCATCGGGATTATGAATGGAACGTGTCGTTATTGTATGTCTTTCTGTGAGTGAGGGTGAGGATGAGGGTGGGTCTGAGTGAGTGTGTCTGTGTATGAATGTTTGTGTCAGGCTGGGACTTGGACTGCCCCCTCTCTGATACATCTGAGGCTACTAGTGTCGCGCTCCTGCCACGTGGCCCCTTGGTGGATGTTCCTTTGCCTGCGGGCGTGCTTGGGTCCCTCACTATCTGGGGTTGGGCGCTTGGGCGTTTGTCGGCTCGGCCTGGTGGTTGCCTGGTGGGGCTCGTGTCCTCTGGTCCTTTCGGGTCTGGGCCTGAGGGATGGGTGTCCCTGGTGCCCGGGCCTCGGTGGCCGGCCCTGGGGCTACGTCAGTGCGGCGGGCTCCGGCGGGGGCCTATGAATTTGTCGCGTTTGACCCCGGGGGGTCATTGTGTGTGGTCGCTGGTGGGATTCGTCCGGTTCTTCCCCTTGGTCGGATCTGGGGAGTGGGCGGGTGGCTCGTCCTGTTCGGGTGGCCCTGGGGACTCTGGGCTCGGGGTCCTTCCTGGAGTCTTGGGCTTTGATCGCCCCTTCGTCTGCCTCGGGCTTTGGGGGGACGGATCTCTGATGCTTCACAGTCGCTACTGGGTGTTCTATTGGAGGAACCTTATTCACTTATGCATGCTCACAACCACACACAAATGGATGCAGGGATGTATATGTAGATATATGCAGATATGTAGATGGGTATATGAATGAATATAAATGTATATGTATGTATACTGTATATATATTTGTAGGTATGGGTATGTGTATTTATAGAAATCTACTGCAAGGTCATGAAGATTATTAGTCTTTATGCATGTATGTTTCGTTGCTGTGTTCTGTCATGTGCTTTGCAGGATTGCGGACGGAGGTTAGGTGTGTTTGCCGTGTGCCCTTTTTGTGGATAATTGTTGTTTTGTTGTCTTACTTTCTCTTTTCTTTCTCTCTATTAAATAAAAATAAAAAATACATATTGGAGTGAGAGAATGGCTATAAGGTGAGAAGGGAGGCCATCTATAAATGGGGGGGGAAAAAAAAGTTGATGAATTGTTGAAAGCCAAAGCTGTCCATGCAGGATGTGAAGTCTCTGATGAGGGGGTTGTTTTCTTCATCCATATGAATGTTGAAATCGCCTAGCAGGAGAATATTGGGTGAAAGAGCAGTTAGATGGGCCATTAGAGCAGCAAAGTCATTCATGAAGCAGTTGTTTGCTTTTGGCGGGCGGTAGATAGTTGCCACAATGGTGGGGGTGGGGCCAGCGAGCAGACACACAGTGTGTTCAAAGGAGGAGGAGGGAGGTGTGTGAACTGGAGTGACCTTCCAGTTCTCGCGGTGAATTATCGCGAGACCTCCCCCTTTGCCTGAGGCGAGGGCCTTGGCGATGTAAACAAACCCCGTGGAGTGGACTCATTCAGATGAAAAAAGTTGTTTTGTTGTTGCCACGTTTCTGTTAAGCAGATGAAATCCAGTTTTCGTCGAATATTAGATCGTGAATAAGCTGACCTTTTTCCGTGAGGGAGCGAACGTTCAGAAGTCCAAACTTTACGGAGGAGGCGGAAGTAGTGACTGGAGCGTTAGCCGACCGAGCTAGGTTGGCTAACGTGCTACTGCTGTTAGTGGTCCGAGCATTGCGACGTGAAGAATGGCATGAAGAATGGCGAGAGTCAGACCAGATGGAAGTTATGGGATTAGCCATGTCAGTGTTGAGTTGACAGCACGAGCGCCGGTGAATGTATCTCCAACGAGGATGGAAGGCAATTTCCTGAAGAGGGAGCACAGGTGAGACGGCCGGTAGGAAACGAAGACGAAGGAGCTCGACTGCTGAATAATGGAGCAGGCCAAACGCTGGGTGGTGGTGGGTGAGCAGCAGCAGAGTCCAAACGAGAGCAGGTAGCAGGTAAATCCAAATAAAATCCATGTTTGATGATGAGTAGAAATGCCCAGGCAAGGATCGGTGAAAAAACAACAGAAAGTACTGAATAAAACAAAAACAAGAAAAAAGTACGAGGAGCAACGGTAGCCAGCGTGTGCCCGCGTTCACCCCCGGAAAGCCGTAAGCATCCCTAGGAGTCGAAGGTACCGCACCAGAGGCGGTGCCATACCACGCCTGAAGTCTGGGAGCAGGGTCAATATATTGTCGACCCGCTGGGGTGACGGGCGAGCAGTCATTGAAATGGAATCCATGGCAATGGCCAGGAAGATGGTCTCCTGAGAGGGAGTCAGATTGCTCTTCTCCATGTTCACCTGCAAACCCAAGCGTCCCTGAGATCGATGGAAGTGAACCAATCGCCCAGGGAAATCGCCCTCAATACATCCTTGGTGGTCAGCATGTGGAAAGGCATGACCTTCAAGCAGATGTTCAGGTCCCTAAGGTCCAGAACTGGACGTAGACCCCCGGACTTCTTCGGAACAAGAAAATAAGTGGAATAAAAGCCCCCTGGATCCAGCAGGGGGTCCACAGGCATTATAGCCTCCTTGGCCAGCAAGGTGTAGATCTCGTCGTTCAGTGCCTGTACATTCACCGGGTGGCGGATGACAGTCATCCTGACCCAGCCAGGAACGGTGAGGTACAGCAATAGAAGTGTTACAGGTCCCGAGTGTCAGGACTGCTGCAACAGTGATGACACACCATCTGAAGAATAATAAAATTAGGAGTCAAAGATGACGACCATTGTTTTGCCGTTTAGCTCCAGAAAGCATGTTTATTTATAGGATTTGTTAACAAACCAATATTTTACAGTGTACCTGTACGGTATTAATGATTTACAAACCTGGTTTCCTTCTTTTACCAGTGTTACAGTAATTAACCTTTTCACATTTTCACCCTTCACTTAGATGAAGACAATATGTCAAATACTGCATCTAGCTCTATATTTACTGATATAAGCATTTAAAATGTACACTGACTTTAACTGAACACCGATCAAAGGCTCTACTTCACTTAGCTGTATATTTACTGATCTAAGCATTAAAATATACACTGACTTTAACTGAACACCGATCAAAAATAAAATGACAAGACTTACAAAACAAATGCAGAATCTAACCTTGTTCCACCTTTAACCTCAGTTCCCACACTTGGTCTGAATATCATTCAAACAAAACAAAAAGTGAAACTCAAAACCCAGAGTTAATAAGATATCACATCCTTCTATTCACTTTCCCTCGCGCGACCTTCCCAGCGCGAGCTGGCATCCTGCCAGATTTAACGTGACTGTTTACTTGCAACTACTGCACAGAAACCGCCACACAGTGATATGTGCTGTTCACATAAGAGGTAAACATCTTACATCATAGTTGTGATGTGTTTTCACCATGTACTGACCTGAAGAATAATAAAATTAGGAGTCAAAGATGACGACCATTGTTTTGCCGTTTAGCTCCAGAAAGCATGTGAAGTCCGTCCCCAAAACCAACCTGGAAGCAACGCACCCCCCCAAAACAAAGGTTCCGCTTCGTCATCACCACTCCTCAGAAAAACACTATAAAAATGCGGGCATATTAACTTGCCGAACCGCAAACAAAATATAACATATATTTGAAAATAGGATCAGCTGCACATGGAAATACTTTACATTCATAAGAAAACCAAATATTGTGGTGACATTTTCAGGTGCACCACACGCTCCCCAACTTAAAAGGTGGCTCCCGACACTTTAACGCCAGTGATAACATTTCACAAAATATTAACAACTTGGTTCTTGTCACAGGAACCTCACTCAAAAGAACCTTTCCCTTCAGTGTACACATCTCAGTATACCAAATTATAAGGCACTGCAAAAGGCATTGTCGTTGCATAAGGCACAGTCTGTTGAGTATAAAATTGCTCTTGTACAGGTTGCATTACCCATAATGGTGAAGCTTGTAGCCCACACAGTCCAACATGACCTATGACCCCTTGTGGCTGATAGGAGGGCTGACCCATAGTGTTGTAGGTGAATGTCTGAGGTGGTCTCCTTGCTCGAGTAGACCTCCTGAGAAATTCCTCCTGAGTTGGTACTTGCTCCTCTTGCTCAATTTCAGGCTCAACCTGTTCAGTGTCTCTTCCCAGTTCTTGTTCTCTTTGTGCATCGTCCGTTTCACCGTTTTGGACCAGTTCATTTTCAGCTGGATGCTGAAAATGTTCATCTACAGTGCTCAGCTGAGAGTCCCTCTGTTGGTCCACGGGTGTGAAAACTTGGCTCGACACTGGATGAGTTTGGGTGGCTGGTTCCTGTAATCTTGTTGACGCAGGTACTCTGAGCCAATAACGCATCCTGGAGTCACTCTCAGAATCTGATGAGTCGCTGTCTCGATTACTTTGGCTTGGAGTGACCCGGTGGCTAGGGTTGCCAACCGTCCCTTGAAAAACGGAATCGTTCCGTATTTAGAAACAAAAGTACGCGTCCCTTATTGATCTATTATGGGACGCACTTTGTCCCGTAATATCGTGAGAATCAAAACTATTCTGTCAACGTCAATGGAGTTGATAAATAATGATGCGCTTTTATGTCAATTATTACGGTTAAGAAGCCGCTCTGCTCTGTGACCAATGAGCTGACAGCCCTTTACACACGTGATTGAAACTACAGAATCCGGCTCATCTCATTGGTCCAGTCTTGGCAGTTTACGGAAGACACGGCAGCGACAGGATTTGAAGAAGAAGCATGGACGCGAGCGGCAAACATTCAGGGGATTTAAACAGTGAACATAGATCACCTTCGAGCCTGACTACTCCCCCCAGGAAAAAAAAGAAACGGCTGCAAAAATACAGAGTCGAGTGGGAAAAGGAAGTGGCTGGAATGCGTGAATGATAATGGCTACAAAGCGAACTGTACTGTCTGCAAGCGTACTTTTTCTGTAGCCCACGGTGGACAGTTTGATGTGAAACAGCATGCTTCTGCAGTTGGACACATAAGAAACGTGAAAGACAACAAAACCAGGAGAACCCTTGACCAATTTGTTCTGCACCGGGCAACACCAGAGGCAGATATGGTATGTAAAAAAAAAACACTGCCATCAGTTATGTCCAGAAGTGGTTTGACTTCTCAGAGGAAAACTGGCTCTTTCACCTTCAGCCCCTCTCTCTGGCATCTGGAAAAATATCCTTTGAGGAAGTGGAGAAGATCACTGAAAGTCTTCACCTGGTTGGCAGGTAAAAATTCAATAATTTCCAGTGTAGTGGTGAACCATGTTTAATTATTGATAGTTATAAACAAAAGTGTACAATTGACACGTACAAATAAATACATAATTGTGAATTTACTTTACACTATGCAAACATACAACCTTGTCCATCTTTAAAAAAACACAGTTCATATAGGTAAATTAATAAATACATTTCAAAATGTAGTTTAAATACAATGCTAAATTATAAATATAAACAATACACGTTTTTCCATTTATTTATCACTACATAACCTAGGCTATGTGTCACTAATGAACTTTAACACCTTTTGGCAGGCTGAACATGTCTATGGATGAGCTGTATGAGGAATGTGTGACTGCAAACAGCCTGATAGACCACCTCACCACCTCACCTCAGGAGAAAGAAAGGTGGCAGTCCCAGGGAACAGCAGAGAAGTGGATGCAAGTTCTTCAGGCAGCTGACCTCCCCAACATCCAGGCTGTTGTATCCTTTGTCCTCAGCATCCCATCTTCCACTGGGTTTGTGGAAAGGATTTTCTCTTTCATGAAAAGTAAGTGGACTGATGTGCGAAACAAATGTTCTACTGAACTAATTAGAAGTGAGCTCATTGTCAGTCTAAATTATGAAATGTCTTGCTCACAAATTTACTACAAACTTTATTTGCACGTTGCACTAAATGCACTATTACAGAATGTTCGTATTGATTTTTTGTTATTTAATACTGTTTTAAGTTATTAAGCAGGACAGAGGTCTGTTTAAGAAAGATACATAATTTTCAAAAGATATGTTTGTTTCTGGCAATTCTATTTGCACTAAAAATAAATGGTTAATTGTGTAATAATTTGTTTATACATATTTTTATAATTCAAAAACACGTATCCAAATGAATTCAGGTTGATTTCAAAGTGAGGAGGGGCAGGCAGGGTGTTTGTGTGTGTGTGTGTGTGGGGGGGGGGGTTAAATGGGGTGACCAGCCCTGCCGAGAGGTGTCCCTTATTTATTTATCAAGGAGTTGGCAACCCTACCGGTGGCCTCTGACTCTGCTCTTGGTGGGTGCTTTATCTCTTCTGTGATCAACAGTTAAAGGTAAGTCATTCACCAGGTGCAGCAGATTTCTGTGGAGGACCCTGGTATTCTGGGCATTGTTCTCAGGACATACTTTGTAGATGGGGCTGTCATTGATCTGCTCTTTGACAATGTACACAGTCTGCTCCCAATATGACCTGAGCTTTCCAGGTCCGCCCTTTTCTCTCAGGTTGCGAACTAACACTCGATCACCAGGCTCCAAGACAACTCCTCTCACATGTTGGTCATAGTGTTTCTTTCCACGAGCGCTCGATTGCTGGCTGTTGTTGTTAGCAATACGATAAGCCTCTTTCATCCTCCTTGCCCACTCTTGAACATATCCATATGGTGTTTCACTGTCCTCCTCTGTGTTGAGTCCAAACATGAGGTCCACGGGCAAGCGGGGATGCTGTCCAAACATTAAGAAATGTGGGGCAAACCCTGTGGCCTCATGTTTTGTGCAATTATATGCATGGACAACTTGGGGCAGAAAGTCTTTCCAGTTATCCTTTTCTGCCTCCTCAAGAGTTCTCAGCATTTGTAGTAGGGTGCGATTAAATCTCTCTGCAGGATTTCCCTGTGGGTGGTATGGTGTTGTACGTGAGTGACTGACACCTGACAGCTGCTGTAGTCCCCTAAACAGTGAGTTTTCAAATTCACGGCCCTGGTCGTGATGTAGTCTAGCAGGGTACCCAAAACGAGGAATAAAATCGTTGTATAGTTTCTCCGCAGCAGTTTTGGCTGACTTGTTTCTGGTCGGCCACGCCTGAGCGAACCGTGTAAAGTGGTCAACTGCAACAAGGATGTATTCGTAACCACCTCTGCTCTTTTCTAGATGCATAAAGTCAATGGATACTAGCTCCATGGGTGCACTGGAACTGATGCTCCCCATGGGTGCCCTAATGTGTGTGGTGGGTTTCTTTTGTTTTATACAGGGACATTGTCTCGTCACATAAGCTTCAATGTCCTTCTTCATAAAGGGCCAGTAGAAGCGATCTCGGGCCAGGTTGATAACTCTTTCAGCACCGAGGTGACCCATGTCCTTATGAAGGAGTTTCAGCACCAAGGGCCTGTACTCTGCAGGCAGTACAAGCTGTTTTCTACCCCCAGCTTCTCTGTAAAGTAGCTCATTCTCCATCTTAAGTTTCCCCCACTCACGCATTAACCTCCGCACTAACCCATCTGCATTTTGTCTGTCTCTGTCGGTTAGTGTGGGTTTGGTCTCTTTTAACCTGAGGAGTTCTTTAATTGTCGTGTCTTGTCGTTGTGCTCTCACTAGCTCTTCATGGCTAATGCTAGGTAAGGCTGGTGCGTCTGGCCTAGTGTCCGACCCAATGTCTTGAGCCAGGTTTAAGGCAGCTACATAGGCAACATCACTCTTCTTTGCTACCTCACTCCCTTCCCATGTTGCACAAACAATGTCTCGGCTAAGCTCCTCTGTACATTCTCCAACATAACTGTCAATGTCCAGCGGAAGGCGTGACAAAGTGTCAGCGTCCACATTAACTCTACCAGGTCGGTACTTGATGTTAAACCGGAAATCTGCAAGCTCTCCTACCCACCTATGTCCTGTCGCATTTAACTTTGCAGTGCTCATTACATATGTCAAGGGATTATTGTCGGTATACACTGTGAACTCTGGGGCATAAAATAAATAATCCCTGAACTTCTCACAAATGGCCCATTTAAGAGCCAGGAACTCTAGCTTACCGGAATGTAAACAATAGTTTTTTTCAGCTGGGGTCAGAGTTCTTGAGCCATACGCTATGATTTTTAATTTTCCCCCCTGCCTCTGATACAACACAGCCCCGAGCCCTTTCTCACATGCGTCAGTATGTAGAACAAAGGGTAGTTCGAAGTCGGGGTAGGCAAGCACAGGTGGGTCGGACAGAGTGTCAATGAGCTGCCTCAGGATGTGGTCGTGCTCACCTGTCCAGCTGATAGGAGCCCTTGAGGGCAGCTGAGCACTTCGGGTTTTCTTGGGCTTGGTCTGAGTGTTTTCAGGACTCCCTTTGACTTGTAGGAGGCTGTACAAAGGTTTAGCAATCCTGGAAAAATCTTGAATGTAGGCCCGATAATAACTTAAAAACCCAAGCAGTTTTCTTAACTCACCCACGTTCGTTGGCGTCTTCTGACTGAGTGACTTGACAGCTTCATAGTCCTTGGGATCGATTCGGACCCCCTTTTCTGAAACCAGCCTACCCACATATCTGACCTCTGCTTTGAACAGTTCACATTTGGTTGGGCGAAGCTTAACCCCATGTTGCTGAAGAGCTCTGAGGACCTTGCGCAGCGCCTCAACATGTTCAGTGAACCCCTTTGAATAGCAAAGGATGTCATCCAGATATGGAATGCAACAATCATCACGCAGGGTGTCTAGCATTTCTTCCATACTGCGTTGAAAAGCGGCGGGGGCATTACTGAGACCAAAAGGAATCCTTACCCACTCATATAGCCCCCAGGGTGAGACAAAGGCAGTCATATGGCGTGAACCCTCAGCCATATACCCCTGGTGGTAAGCTTTACCTTGGTCCAGAATGCTGAACCAGCTGTGGCCGCCCAGCGTGTCCAGGAGGTCCCGGATGCGCGGAAGCGGGTGGCGGTCAGGCACGGTCTTCTGATTCAACTGTCTGTAGTCAATGCAAAGTCTTAGCGTGCCATCCCGTTTCCTCACACACACTACAGGCGCAGCAAAGGGTGATTTCGACTTGACTATCCAGCCTTTGGCCAGTAAGTCCTGGATGTATTCTTTCACCTCTTTGTATAATGGCTTGGGGATGGATGTGTATGTGCGTTGGACTGGGATGTCGTCTGTCAGGTTAATGGTCATGTTCAAACTCGGAATATTTCCAATGTCTCCATCATCTCGGGCAAAAGCATTTGATTCCTCAAATAACATTTGCTCTACTTCCTTTTGTTGTTCTGGTGTTAGGTGGCTAATATCCACTGGAGGGTGCCAGTGGGCAGTATTAGCTGGCTCTTGGTCTTGACTAGACTTGCTCACAGAGCCAACAATACAGGTGGCGACTGGTGCTATTTCACAAGGGGTCTTGGGTTGGTCAGTCTCAACTATTTTTGCAATAGGTTCAATAGAACCCAAAACTGTTGAACTAGGTAGTGTCACACTCCGGCTGGAATAATTTGACACCTGTACTTTAATATACGGCCTCTCTGTCTTTTCTATCTGTAAAAGTCCCGCTCCAACACTAAGCTGTTCAAGGTGGACATTATCTAGTACTGGTTCAAACAACACAAGTGACTCTGTTGAGCTAATACTGTCTGGGACTCTACACTTAATGTAAGCCACCTGATTAGGATAGACTATTCCCCCTTTGAAACCTACTTTTACAGTAGCTGGCTCATGTATAGGATGTTCTTTAGCCTGGATGAAACTTACTAGGGTGCTTACAGTAGAAATGTCAGTCCCCATGGCTCTACCAATAAGCTCAATAAGTTTGTAATTTCCCCCATTGTCTTTAATGAACTCGTGGATTACATTAAAGCCTACTATGGGTCTCTCGATCTTAAGGCGGCTCACAAGGAAGGGTACACGTATCGATAGGCCTGGGTCATCGTTGCCCTCAAGGTTGACTACAACTTCCACCCATCCATCATAAGGTACTGAGTCTCCAGTGACTGCCTTCACATTAAGTTCATCATCCATCAGTTCACTTAAGGGTCTAATCTGTTGTCCGGGTAAGTATCTATTTAGCCATGCCTGATCTATAAGACTTACCCCCGCCCCCGTGTCTAATACCACCGTTACCAGGTAACCTGCCATCATACATTTCAGAAGGGACTGGCGACCTACTAGGGGAGCTACTAGACCACGTGGTGTTTCTTTGTCAGTTCCTTGCGAGCATGCACCTAACATCTCTCTGTCAGTAGTGGTTTTGGACCTTTTCTTTGGGTGGGACTGCTGAGGTTTGCCGATCAGAGGTGGTCCCCCTGCTCTGATCGTCTCCCGTTTCCCGACGGCTTAGTTTTCTTCAGGCACCCTACAGCACGATGCCCTTCTTCTCCGCAGACAAAGCAGTGGTTACAGTTCGGGTTGACTTGAGAAGCACAGTTCTGACAGCTCTTTCTTTCTCTTTGAGATCTTCTCTCTGGTTGGGGTCTTGAGCTCCTCTGCTCTGGTGCTGGAACATGAACTGTCCTTGCTTTCAGGTTTTCCATAGCTTGTGTCAGTGCTTCCACCTGGGCGCTGAGTCTTTGAAGTGTGAAGTCATTATTAATCTGATTTACTTTCACGTCGTCCTTTGTTTGCTCTTTCAACTCACTGTTTGTTGTGTGTGCATGACTCACTTTGATGGTAGAACTACGGCCAAGTCGACGCTTCCGCTCGCTTTCCTCCACCGTGGTCTTTATTACTTGGCGAAGCAGTGCCTCATCACTGACAGTGGGGTCACCCAGGAGGGTCTTGAGGTCTCTGCGAACACTGTCGTACTTCTCCCCTATGCCCTGGCAAATAGTGTTGAGAAAGACACACTGAATTGTGGATATATCGTACTTAACGACTGAGTCTGGTTGTCTGAGTGAGAACCGGATCTGTTGTTTCAGTCCAATCATTCTATATAAAAACTGCTGAGGCGTCTCATTTTCAAACTGCTTAGCACACATTAAATCTTGAAAGAGTTCTGTGCTGCTTTTCTCACCTAAGTGAGACTGCAGGAAACTTTTAAGCTCAGAAACTGTGAGATCGTCTTTTATTGTTAACATATCTCTGAAGTTACCTGGTTTAATAAGACGTAGCACTCCTCTAATCACCTCATTTGGAGTGTGATTCTCCCTGAGACCCTCATCTATCTGTTTACAGATGCTGTTGTACCCAATTTCTGATGTCGTGTCACTAATCATCCCACCATGCACTTTGAATTCTCTACGGGACAGCAGTGGTAAATCTTTCATGGCTATCATACTCTCACCAGTGTAACTTGGAACGTTCTCTGAATGAGGGACAGACCACTGGGGTGGGCACAGAGGTTGATGGGGTTGGAGGGTCGGGACAAGTGGGTCCCCTGTAGCTGGTGGAACTGATGCCCAGGTTACCTGCTGGTTGCGAGATTGGCTGGTGTGAGGTGGTGTTGGACTCAGTCCCTGTGGGTCTGCGCCGCCATCGCCCCCTTGTGGCTGAACACGGGGAATGGCCTGCTCACTTGTACTTGCTTCAGCTTCAAAAGACATTGTAGTTTGTCCACGATTCACCATAGTCCCATCTATGATACATTCTAGTCTTTTTAATAATGGCAAACCCTGGTCCTCCCGACCCAGGATTGTTGAACATGACAGGTAGGTAGTCAAATATTCAACACAACTTTCTTCATCATCTTGAATCAACTTACTAGAGTCCAGTCCTTCAACGTCTCCAAGAGAAGTTGCGATGAGGTGGGCTTCACTACCTGTTAGCTGGTGTAACTTCTTCTTGATGCTCCAAAGAAGTTGTTTTCTCTCACCGGAAGACATCTTGCTGATCTCGGCCACTTGAGTCCACAGTGCTGCACTCTGTAGGCGGGTACACCCTTTTCACTGGTTACCGGCCTCACCTCTGCACACTGGGTCACTCCTGGCACTGAGAACGTGTAGCACGAGAGGTCCTGGTGGTCGGTATCATTGGATCAGCAGTAGCCCATGGATGTGTGGCGTGCTGATCCCGGACGAGCCCCCACAATCTGTTACAGGTCCCGAGTGTCAGGACTGCTGCAACAGTGATGACACACCATCTGAAGAATAATAAAATTAGGAGTCAAAGATGACGACCATTGTTTTGCCGTTTAGCTCCAGAAAGCATGTTTATTTATAGGATTTGTTAACAAACCAATATTTTACAGTGTACCTGTACGGTATTAATGATTTACAAACCTGGTTTCCTTCTTTTACCAGTGTTACAGTAATTAACCTTTTCACATTTTCACCCTTCACTTAGATGAAGACAATATGTCAAATACTGCATCTAGCTCTATATTTACTGATATAAGCATTTAAAATGTACACTGACTTTAACTGAACACCGATCAAAGGCTCTACTTCACTTAGCTGTATATTTACTGATCTAAGCATTAAAATATACACTGACTTTAACTGAACACCGATCAAAAATAAAATGACAAGACTTACAAAACAAATGCAGAATCTAACCTTGTTCCACCTTTAACCTCAGTTCCCACACTTGGTCTGAATATCATTCAAACAAAACAAAAAGTGAAACTCAAAACCCAGAGTTAATAAGATATCACATCCTTCTATTCACTTTCCCTCGCGCGACCTTCCCAGCGCGAGCTGGCATCCTGCCAGATTTAACGTGACTGTTTACTTGCAACTACTGCACAGAAACCGCCACACAGTGATATGTGCTGTTCACATAAGAGGTAAACATCTTACATCATAGTTGTGATGTGTTTTCACCATGTACTGACCTGAAGAATAATAAAATTAGGAGTCAAAGATGACGACCATTGTTTTGCCGTTTAGCTCCAGAAAGCATGTGAAGTCCGTCCCCAAAACCAACCTGGAAGCAACGCACCCCCCCAAAACAAAGGTTCCGCTTCGTCATCACCACTCCTCAGAAAAACACTATAAAAATGCAGGCATATTAACTTGCCGAACCGCAAACAAAATATAACATATATTTGAAAATAGGATCAGTTGCACATGGAAATACTTTACATTCATAAGAAAACCAAATATTGTGGTGACATTTTCAGGTGCACCACAGAAGGAGATGGACGCGAGGACCTTCGTGAAGGGTCCGCTCCCATCCAAGTGTCAGCCAATGTCGATGACGTCTGTGAAGCCCCGTCAGCTACTACCTCGTACGAGACGCCTGAGTCGTACGGTCCAAGGCGTCTAGGGTTGCAGAGCCAAAAGGTTCCCCCGGAACCACAGGTAGGTCCCGGAGAGTTCTCCTACAAGGCTCAGTGAGTGGCGACTGCGCCAGCCAGACCTGACGGCGAGCACGCACCAGTGTGAAGAGTGTTCGGCCAACCTTTCTTGCCATGAAGGCAAAGGCCTGCAGAGATGCATCAACCAGGCCTTGCGTGGGATGGTCCATTGGAACAGCTTCCAAAGAGGAAGTCAAGGCCAGCAGGAGATGAGAAAGGGAGTTCCCAATCCTGCCCATGCGGGCCCCAGAATCATAGGCCCTACAGAGAAGGTCGTCAGTAATACGGCACTGAGGCCACGGACAACGTGCATTGGGCCGTAGGGCCTCATCAGGAGAAACAATAAGAGAAGCAATGCTCGGTTCCACCGTAGGCATCTGCCCCGGGCCAACCTTAGTTGGCTCTTGCATGGTCGCCAGGACCCTGCCATCACTTGTCAGACACGAAAACGCCCTGGTGTCAGACCAGCAAGCATGTAGTTCCCGTACATACTCTTCCGAGGGGGGAACCACAAGGGCCGCTTCCGATATACGGCGTTTAAAAAACGCGCTGGAAGCTGCAGGTTGGGCCTGAGGGACACCGATTCATAGGTGGGCAAGAGCCGTTTGAATGGCGGCTGTCACGGACTCCTCCGTATTGTCCTGGGAGGCAATGGAGTTAGACCCAGACGCCCCGGAGCCCAGCCCCGAAAGGTCCTCACGGAATTGGATGTCGGAGGCAGTCACCGAAATAGCATCGGCACCAGCGACCGATGCTACATCCTGCTCGGGAGGGAGCACCCTGTCCCGGTCATCGTCAGTCTGAAAGGACTGGAGGAGGGCCTTCATATGGGCCAGCTCGGCAGTGAGGTGATCCACTCTCGTGGACAACCTGTCCGTATCGGGCCGTCTGGCTTGTTTCGTCGGCCGCAAAGGCGAAGCCACAGCAGGCTGTTTGCACACCGCCTTACCCGACGGCAATGGGCTATGTGGTGCAGCACCTGACATCAGACAGGACGAGCAACACAAATTTTGTAGCATCATGCTCGAGAAGCGGGAGCAGTCAGCCACCAAGAGGAGTCGAGCACGAGCAGAAAACGCCACTGGCGACTCAGTTAGTAGGGAGAAAAAACGAACGTCACTGGTGAAGTTAGATAAAGTACTATACAGAACAACTCAGCGTGAGCGTAGACGCCACTGGTGAGCTGAAACGACAAACAATAGACAACTCAGTGCGAGCGAAAACGCTACTGGTGAGTCACGTAAAACAACCAGGACGGAAGATTAACTCAACACGGCAGTAAACGCCACTGTTGAGTCAGACAATAGTCAGGAGGATTAACTCAAACACGAGCAGTAAACGCTACTGGCGAGTCAGATATGCAAACAGAAAGATAAACTCAAACACAAGCAGTAAACACTACTGGTGAGTCACACAACAATCTGGAGAAGTAACTCAAACACGAGTAGTAAACACTACTGGTGAGTCAGATATACAAACAGAAAGATAAACTCAACCACGAGCAAGAAACGCTACCGGTGAGTCAGACAATAACCAGGAGAATTAACTCAAACACGAGCAGTAAACGCCACTGGTGAGTCAGATAATAATCAGGAGAATTAACTCAAACACGAGCAGTAAACGCTACTGGCGAGTCAGATATACAAACAGGAAGATAAACTCAAACACAAGCAGTAAACACTACTGGTGAGTCAGACAATAATCAGGAGAATTAACTCAAACACGAGCAGTAAACGCTACTGGTGAGTCAGACAATAATCAGGAGAATTAACTCAAACACGAGCCGTAAACGCTACTGGTGAGTCAGATATACAAACAGAAAGATAAACTCAACCACGAGCAGTAAACGCTACCGGTGAGTCAGACAATAACCAGGAGAATTAACTCAAACACGAGCAGTAAACGCCACTGGTGAGTCAGATAATAATCAGGAGAATTAACTCAAACACGAGCAGTAAACGCTACTGGCGAGTCAGATATACAAACAGGAAGATAAACTCAAACACAAGCAGTAAACATACTGTACTGGTGAGTCAGACAATAATCAGGAGAATTAACTCAAACGCGAGCAGTAAACGCTACTGGTGAGTCAGACAATAATCAGGAGAATTAACTCAAACACAGGGTCGCAAATCGCCACTATGCAGGTTATGCAAGGCATACGGGCGCTGCCCTACAGGGGGCGCCAAAACCGTCTCTAGAAAAAATGTTTTTCTAGCAGGCATCTTCTTTAACTGCATGAAATGATCAATAACAGGGAAACAGCACTGCTTAGGCGCCCCCCCCCCTGCTCCCTCACCTCCCTCCTCCTATCTCTCTGCTCTCCCTTCACACACAGGTGCTGTGAACACGCACCCCTAGAGAACGCACACAGGCACGTTATTTATTTATTTATTTATTTTTTCACTCGTGCACTTGACTTTGGAGCGGCAGAAAAACTATCCAGGGCGCAAAACAGGAAAAGGAAGTTGTTGGAAGGATGAAAAAAAAGCCTTTCAATGTGGTTAAAAGATATTAGGTAAGTACTGTCAGTGTATGAGCAGGACAGGAGGGTTGTAAAATATTCAGGTTAGCTAAAGCTAGCCTAATAGGAATCGTCCCATATTTGGCTGTTAAATAAATGTAGCCTCCCCTAAAGACGTGATTTGTTTAATATTTTTATGAATATTTTATACATGTCCCACACATCCACACACTAAGTGTAAGAATGACCTAAATAAAACTCAGGAAATATGAACACTGGAAAGCTAAACTGTTGTGGTGGCAGTTCCCAGCTATGTTCCAATGCAGTGCTGCAATTTATACACTCATATGTACATTTATTATTATTGATTCTTTAATTAAAGATGAGTTGTACAAGTTTATGTGTGTATCAGACAAATTAGTCCTCAGTGTCACTATAGCCCTTAGACTCAAAAAGGTTGGCAGAGGGACACCTGAGTTTAAATGTCTTATTTAATATCACTACAGTGGTGTGTGTTGTGATGTATCTGGTAAGTCAGATTAGATGAAATGTCCAGTCAGTAACTGTTATCCAACAAGGAGATGATTTAAATTAAAGTTTAATTTCTATTGTGGTTTGACTGCTGTATTTTTAAACCTACTTAACACAAAATTAATGTCATTCAGCTGTGAGGATGGAGAGAAGGAAGAGAAGATGACAGAGGAATCAGGACAGACTGGGGAAGGCAACAGGTTGGTCTAATGCAGGTGGAAGTGA
This sequence comes from Garcialebias charrua, assembly GCA_038048925.1. Lineage (NCBI taxonomy): Eukaryota > Metazoa > Chordata > Actinopteri > Cyprinodontiformes > Rivulidae > Garcialebias > Garcialebias charrua. The sequence continues at coordinate 10,893 of JBBPBX010044237.1, read as the reverse complement.
GGGAACAGCTACTTAATCCCAAGCAATAACATGTAAACATTATTTTTAAAAACTGTATTAAGATCTGTAATTTTTACAACTAATATATAATGCTTTTTTGACCATATGACAGTGCAGAATGCCACAGACAAAGGGTGAAGGAGACAGACACGAGGTCAGTGATAGAGGAGACAAGTGATGACATCAGGTAGGAATAATTACATTAGGGAGGCAACAAAAACCTATACTGTATACCATGATGGTTTGAATTTCTGATGACCATCTTTCATTGTCTTCTTTCACGGAAAGTAACAGTTTAAATGTCATAAATGTTAAAACTGACATGGACTCCAGGCTGTTAAGATTTCATATTTTCACTACATAAAATGTTGAGCACTGATTACCACTACTGTTATACATTTTTACTTTATTAAACTTCTTATTTGTTTATCATTGAAATTATCACCTGATATGATATGTAACATAAAAAAATCTGTAATATTGCTACTGTATTTTCTAAGTGCATGACTAAGGGAGGAAAGCTGTATGAGGCGGCAGGTAAAGGGAGCGCGCGGGGCGCGCGGGGGGCGCCGTTGATGTTTTCGCATCCACCTCAAAAATATGTAGTTGCGCCCCTGCTCAAACACGAGCCGTAAACGCTACTGGTGAGTCAGATATACAAACAGAAAGATAAACTCAACACGAGCAGTAAACGCTACCGGTGAGTCAGATAATAACCAGGAGAATTAACTGAAACACGAGCAGTAAACGCTACTGGCGAGTCAGACAATAATCAGGAGAATTAACTCAAACACGAGCAGTAAACGCCACTGGTGAGTCAGACAATAATCAGGAGAATTAACTCAAACACGAGCAGTAAACGCTACTGGTGAGTCAGATAATATTCAGGAGAATTAACTCAAACACGAGCAGTAAACGCTACTGGTGAGTCAGATATACAAACGGGAAGATAAACTCAAACATGAGCAGTAAACGCCACTGGTGAGTCAGATAATAATCAGGAGAATTAACTCAAACACGAGCAGTAAACGCCACTGGTGAGTCAGACAATAATCAGGAGAATTAACTCAAAAACGAGCAGTAAACGCTACTGGCGAGTCAGATATACAAACAGGAAGATAAACTCAAACACAAGCAGTAAACACTACTGGTGAGTCAGACAATAATCAGGAGAATTAACTCAAACACGAGCAGTAAACGCTACTGGTGAGTCAGATATACAAACAGGAAGATAAACTCAAACATGAGCAGTAAACGCCACTGGTGAGTCAGATAATAATCAGGAGAATTAACTAAAACACGAGCAGTAAACGCCACTGGTGAGTCAGATAATAATCAGGAGAATTAACTCAAACACGAGCAGTAAACGCCACTGGTGAGTCAGACAATAATCAGGAGAATTAACTCAAACACGAGCAGTAAACGCTACTGGTGAGTCAGATAATATTCAGGAGAATTAACTCAAACACGAGCCGGAAACGCTACTGGTGAGTCAGATATACAAACGGGAAGATAAACTCAAACATGAGCAGTAAACACTACTGGTGAGTCAGATAATAATCAGGAGAATTAACTCAAACACGAGCCGTAAACGCTACTGGTGAGTCAGATATACAAACGGGAAGATAAACTCAAACATGAGCAGTAAACGCTACTGGTGAGTCAGATAATAATCAGGAGAACTAACTCAAACACGAGCAGTAAACGCCATTGGTGAGTCAGATAATAATCAGGAGAACTAACTCAAACACGAGCAGTAAACGCCATTGGTGAGTCAGATAATAATCAGGAGGATTAACTCAAATACGAGCAGTAAACGCTACTGGTGAGCTGAATAAACGGCAAACATAAACAACTCCTCGCTAGCTAAAACGTTACAGGTGAGTCCTCTAAACAACAGAAGTCCAACTCAATGTCAGCGAAAAAGCTACAGGTGAGTCATACAAACAATAAGAACAGAAGCGCAACTCCACGCGGGTGGAAACGCCACCGCTTTGAGAGTAAAAAAGAGCAGAACTTACCAGTTGTCGTCAAAGCGACCGTAGAAGCGGTAAAGATGAAAACAGCTCGTGCAGCCTTTGGAGGGCGACTTACCAGCAACTCAGACCAAAGTTGGTCACGTGGCTACTAGCAACAAGCAATTTTCCGGAAAGCAGTGTGGTACATACCGAAGCAATCAGCTTCACATGACCACACGCTGTACTCAACATACAAACCTGCGCAAGCGAGGAAGAATGAAGGGACTGGGTCCCGGGTGTGACGTGCCTTTATAGAGTCACGTGGGTCCACGGCAGGTAATGGGGTGACGTTGTTGTCATTTGTACTCGCCTTTCGCATGCGCAATAGTGCTTTGAAAGCACCGTCTCTGGCGGTCAGGAGGGATGAAATAGAACCAAAGTACGTACACTGGTTAGTACAATGTAACTGTCAATTTATTTTGATTTTTAAGCATATTGAACATTTCCAAATTTCTCTGATGCTTATATTTGAATAAATGAACAAAAAACTGTGTAAGACAGTTGGCTTTGTTTCAAAACATGTTATCCATCCATCCATCCATCCATTTTCTTCCGCTTATCCGGGGTCGGGTCGCGGGGGTAGCAGCCTAAGTAGGGAGGCCCAGACTTCCCTCTCCCCAGCCACTTGGAGCAGCTCCTCTGGGGGAATCCCAAGGCGTTCCCAGGCCAGCCGAGAAACATAGTCCCTCCAGCGTATCCTGGGTCTTCCTCTGGGTCTCCTCCCGGTGGGACATGCCCGGAACACCTCACCAGGGAGGCGTCCAGGAGGCATCCTAACCAGATGCCCGAGCCACCTCAACTGGCTCCTCTCGATGTGGAGAAGCAGCGGCTCTACTCCGAGTCCCTCCCGGATGACTGAGCTTCTCACCCTATCTCTAAGGGAGAGTCCAGCCACCCTGCGGAGAAAACTCATTTCAGCCGCTTGTATCCGAGATCTTGTTCTTTCGGTCATAACCCAAAGCTCATGACCATAGATGAGGGTGGGAACGTAGATCGATCGGTAAATTGAGAGCTTTGCCTTTTGACTCAGCTCTCTCTTCACCACGACAGACCGGTACAGCGCCCGCTTCACTGCGGACGCTGCACCTATCCGCCTATCAATCTCACGCTCCAGTTTTCCCTCATTCGTGAACAAGATCCCGAGATACTTAAACTCCTCCACTTGGGGCAGGACCTCCTCCCCGACCCGGAGAGGGCATGCTACCCTTTTCCGGCTCAAGACCATGGCCTCGGATTTGGAGGAACTGATCCTCATCCCGGCCGCATCGCATTCAGCTGCAAACCGCTCCAGTGAAAGCTGTAGATCACGAGCTGATGAAGCCAATAGGACCACATCATCTGCAAAAAACAGAGAAGCGATTCTAAGGCCACCAAAACGGATCCTCTCAACACCTTGGCTGCGCCTAGAAATTCTGTCCATAAAAGTTATAAACAGAATCGGTGACAAAGGGCAACCTTGGCGGAGTCCAACTCTCACCGGAAACGAGCCTGACTTACTGCCGGCAATGCGGACCAAGCTCTGACACCGGTCGTACAGGGACCTAACAGCCCATATCAATGGGCCTGGTACCCCATACTCCCGGAGTACCCGCCACAGAACCCCCCGAGGGACGCGGTCGAATGCCTTTTCCAAGTCTACAAAGCACATGTAAACTGGTTGGGCAAACTCCCACGCACCCTCCAGGACCCTGTTGAGGGTGTAGAGCTGGTCTAGTGTTCCACGACCAGGACGAAAACCACACTGCTCCTCCTGAATCCGAGGTTCGACTATCCGACGGACCCTCCTCTCCAGAACCCCTGAATAGACCTTACCAGGGAGGCTTAAGAGTGTGATCCCCCTATAGTTGGAACACACCCTACGGTCCCCCTTTTTGAATAGGGGAACCACCACCCCAGTCTGCCAATCCAAGGGAACTGCCCCCGATGTCCACGCGATATTGCAGAGTCGCGTAAGCCAACACAACCCTACAACATCCAGAGCCCTAAGGAACTCCGGGCGAATCTCAT
>JBBPBX010044236.1:15901-27540 GCA_038048925.1 Garcialebias charrua | reverse complement strand
GCTGTATTTGTCCTCATTACTCACAACCTCTTCTTGGTGGGACTGGTCCTGGAACAGTTCCAGAGTTCAATTCAGTCATCACACACTTCTTAGCTGCAGCAGGTGATCTCTGGTGGATTTCCCTGAAGTGGAAGGAGAGCAGCTACCTCTGTAACTGGAAATACTGGAAATAAAACACAGAGGTAAAAAAATAAGTTAATAAGATTATAATTTTAAATAATAATAAATTATAAATAATAATTATAATAAAATAACAATACCTCTTGAACGGTTGAATATCTCACTCATCATCAGGGCAGGGTTTAAATCAGCTCCAGGACTTGTTGACCATCAGTTTTAGTTTTTTCATAAAGAGCTGAACTTTTTGACTTAAGTGTTGACGTGATGGATGTCTCATAGCAAGGATCAACTGTGCATTAAAAACTTTCAGACTTAGATTCAGAGCTTTAAAAACTCATACAGTTTGTGTTATTGATCTGGACCCATCTAAATTACCTGATGAAGTTGTTTAAATGCAGCTGTGTTGTTAGCGCACTTTGTAGAAGTTGTTTAAATGCAGCTGTGTGGTTAGCGTACTTTGTAACAGCTCGTTCACGTTCTGATGACGTAGTTTCCAGCGCGTTCACGTTAGACGTGTTGCTGCTGCAGATCCAGTCTTCATGAAAAAACGTCCACACACACAGCTTTGTGCGCTCGTCTTTTAACAAGAAAACCATAACGTTAACAAACAGGAAACCGCAGCGAGAAGCTAACGGCTAATGCTGCGCGTGCTGCGAGATAATAGCTCCGTGCTGAAACGCGCCCAGGAAATTTTGTTCCGCGGCGCACATATTAACATTCAATGAGTGAAAAAATAACCGTTTCGGTACAGCACGTTCGGTTCGGTCCACCTCCGTACCTTTTCGGTTCGGTACACCAACTACAACCGTTACATGCCTACTATATATATATAGCAAACTGAGCTATTCAACTGCAATAAAGTAAACTAAAGAACTGAACAAGAATTTAAAAAAATAGGACTCTAATGTGTTAGCTTAGTAACTGCTTTTTACTGGCTTGTATTATAGAATTGAATGGTGGTTGTTGTTTGTCTTATCACTACTATTCTTTTTTTTCCAGATACAGTACCTATTATATTTCTCCTCCTGTCCTGTTCTCTCACCTCATGTGGCAACATAGATTTTGTAAGTACAAGTTTAAGATGTACGCATCAAAATGTAATTACTTTTAGTTAACAGTTCATGTGATGTTAAAATGGTTACAATATCAAGTTGAAATGTTTAGAGGAAGCATGTTAAACGTATAAATTATATGATTTATAATGCAAAAAACTCAGACTTACGTCTGATCTTGGACAATGTGTTGTTTTTAAGTTTGTCGTTTTAGGTTTTATTATGCACTTTGAAAAGGAGCTGGCTTTCTTGAATGCCTTTTTTTGTAACACCATGAAAGCTGCTAAACTTCAATAACAAACTCAAGCTGAAAGGCAGCTCATTTTACAGATAAATCTAATTGAGTTTTTCTTTGTCTTAATTCACAGGTACTGTGTGAATGTGGTTTTCTTTTCAGCTGAGCTGGACATCATGAGGTTGCAGTCAACTCTCTGAAGAATAAACGGAAAGGCCAGGAGACGCCAGCGGCCAACAAGGCCAGGAAGGCAGAAGTTAATTTCTGTCCAAACATACCCAGAGGTGAAACAACAGAGAGTATGGAGGCGGAAAGGGTGGCTCTACTGATAGAGGTAAAAAAGAAGAAAAAGGGTGAGGCTGAGATCAAGAAGAAGATGCAACATACCTTCTCAATCAGAAGGCAGGAGGTTCTACAGGAGCCAGCAATTCCAGAGTTCCTAAACAGATGGCCAGCACTCTTTGATGTCAGTGAGGTAAGTCTGAATCTGAAGTGTAATAACTTCATCTATCACTGATATTCTTTTCGAGCTGTTAAAATCAGTATCCTGTCTGAATTGCCTTTTATAGATCAACTTGGAGTTTATGCGACTGACAACTGTACCTCTGACCTCCAAATTCCTTGGAGAACTGGACCGTCAGACAGACAACCTGATCCAGGTTTTCAATGCCAAAGGTGGAACAGCAGGAAGAAAGATCACCGCCATAATGGCTCAGATGTAATGTATGTTATTTATTTACTTATATTTTCTTTTTCTAATCTGATAAGCATATGGATTGTGCTGCTCAGCTGTATGGGAAAGCTCATATGTTAAATATTTGAAAGTTGTTTTTTTTTGGCCCTTTCCAAATTACTGTTTACTAAATGGGCCTAGACCTGTGTGAGCTTTACCTGAGTGGGGTAAAGCAATGTGATGAGCTGGTCAATTAGGGACATGTCAGTGACTTTGTAGGCCTCAGCACATGTTTTAGTGTGTCTCTAACACTGACAGGCATGAATCATGTTGGGTTTTTTTCTTCCTCAGAATGAAGACATCAACGTGAGGCGTGATTGTGTGCTGAGCTGCCTGAGCATCTACCTCAATGAAGACCTGGACACACTGGTTAAAGAATACATGGTATGCCAGCCTACTGTCCTTCGTGCCAGATGTAATTTCCATTCAGATTTGCCACATAACATATGGCGTTCATAAGAATGAGACAGTCAAACATAGGACACATTGACCTTGACCACCAGTAGTTCATCAATGAGTCCAATGGGTTGTTTGTTTAGAATGAGAAATTCCCACAAGGAAAATTTTGGTAGTGCTGTCACTTCGTAGGAAGTAAATCCACTTAGTCCAGTGGAGCCTGAAGATAAAGTGGGCCGGGTCCTGGCACCTAAATGTCCTCATTATGCCCAGGATGACAATTCTCGCCAAAACAACAAGGTGAGGACACAGGCACTTCCTAGTTCTTATGACCTAGCAGCATGTTTTGGATGTATTTATTAAGAAATGCTTTTCAAATAATGTGAGGTCATCTTGATTCTTGGTTCTGATCAACTGGATTCTACTGTGTTTGTTTGGGGGATAGCACTAGGACGCACGTTGTGGACTGTCAACTTATGAACTCCAACGCCTTGAGAACATCGTACAGAAGCAAGCCTTTTTGTCTTCTTTGAAGATATGGCAAGTATGTGAAACTATAACCAATTCAAGACCTATTGGCTGTTGTCCATGTCACTCACTCTCCCTCTCATACTTTGTGTGTCTTCACTAACCCTCACCTTGGTCTCTCCTTTGCTCTGCCCCCTGCTCTTTTAACAATTATGGGGGCTTTTCTGTAGCCATGGCAGTTCGCCACGATCAATTACATGTAGAAGAAACCCTGGTGCTCCCTGTATCTTTCTTTTTGTCATACTCACTAATCTCACTTGTTATCTCCCACCAGTGTCACATCACACATGCATTGAGCATGGGATTTGAAAAAGGTTTCAAATTTGGTCTTAATGGGTTATTGTCTTTTTTTTTTTTCACCAAAAATTTGTTTTACAAAGTGTGCAATTTCTGTCTTTCTCCATTAGCATGCCTTGTACTATGTTTAGGATTGCTGTCTATGGAAAGAAACAATGGGATAATTGTTTATTTTTCTCTGTCAAAAGGAAGTCGAGGATCTGAGACAGTCAGCAAAGCCAAACTCACATGTCAAGAGGTAAGTCATAAAGCATTGTACAAAGCATTAACTGTTTTTGCAGTTGGGACAGAATATTGACTAGAAGGGGAGCAGTTTCCAACAGAAAAAAGGTAAAGGGAGAGAGAAGGTTAGGATAGGGAAAGGTAGGTCCTTTCTCTTCCCTGTCATCCTCCCTCCAAACCTCTTACTACTGTCCTCTCTTATATCTCTTATATATGAGCGGAGTAAACAAGAGGTTAGGAGAGAGGAAGTGAGTAGAAAAGGCAGAAGAGAGGGAAAAGAGGTTGGAGAAGTTTGCTTCCTTTCATTTAATCCATTTTCCCTGCACCAATGAACAGTTTATTTGTTTCTTATACCGGTAGTAACTGCCTACGTATTTACAACACTGATCTCTGAACAAACAGGGGTGTTCCTGATTATGTATTTCTATATATCAATGCATTTCTGGAGTCACTGAATCAAATCCCTGCCCAGAGACCTTTCTGGGTAGAGTTTGTATGTTCTCTCCGTGCATGGGTGGGTTTTCTCCGGATACTCCAGCTTCCTCCCACAGACCAAAAACATAAATGTTAGGTTAATTAATAACTCTAAACTGTCCCTAGGTGAGAGTGAGTGGTTGTTTGACTCGTTTGAATCTACCGGTATGTGGCCCAGTGATGGACTTGCGACCTGTCCAGGGTGTACCTCACCCCTTGTACAGTGACTACTGGGTATGGTCACGAGTGATCCCCATGACCCTGAAAGGAAGATGCGGGTATAGATAATGGATGGATGGATTTGTTTGTATTTGGTATTTTGTTAACTGCATTTTTTTATTTTGGCAGGTCAAAGGCTTCAGTGGGAAAAGAGCATTCTCCACGGAAATCCCTTCGTATTAAAGAAGCACAAACCCTCAGTGGTGAATCAACCCATAAACATGTGAGAACAAGACTACTACTGTAAAGGTTCAATTTTTGTTGTAATTGTTGTTGTCACCTTGATAGAAAAGTGCAGAATTTGACAGTAGGCTGTGAATAATCTATTAACAACAACGCAAAATGCATACTTATGACTTTTTCTTTTTTTCCAGGCTTTTTGGAGGTGATCAAAGGTCTTAAGGTCATTGTGACCTTGAACTAGCATCCATCTCATTCTCATGAACGCATATATGCAGCGCTTTAAAGAAATTTATTCAAATGAACACTCACTTGGCCTAAGGATGAGCTGCTTGGATTTTAGTGGTCAAGGTTAGGATCACATAACCAATCATTCTGTTCTCTTTATATTCCAGGACATTGAATCCAGAGAGGCTGAGGCAGACATTGCGGAGAAGACCATGGGCGTCTACACTGTCCGAGCAGAGGGTCGTGGTCCTGATGGTCCAGGTAATGGACGCTTTGCTGATGTTGGTGTTATGCATGCTACATACATACGTACTACATACATTCATACTACATACATACAGAATACATACATACATGTTACATACATAACACATATATACAGTGCTTTAAAGAAATTTCTTCAAATGAACATTCACTTGGCCTAAGGATGAGCTGCTTAGATTTTAGTGGTCAAGGTTAGGATCACATAACCAATCATTCTGCTTCTCTTTATATTCCAGGACATTGAATCCAGAGAGGCTGAGGCAGACATTGCGGAGAAGACCATGGGCATCTACACTGTCCGAGCAGAGGGTCGTGGTCCTGATGGTCCAGGTAATGGACGCTTTGCTGATGTTGGTGTTGTGCATGCTACATACATACATACATGCATGCATGCTACATACATACGTACTACATACATTCATACTACATACATACAGAATACATACATACATGTTACATACATAACACATATGCAGCGCTTTAAAGAAATTTATTCAAATGAACATTCACTTGGCCTAAGGATGAGCTGCTTAGATTTTAGTGGTCAAGGTTAGGATCACATAACCAATCATTCTGTTCTCTTTATATTCCAGGACATTGAATCCAGAGAGGCTGAGGCAGACATTGCGGAGAAGACCATGGGCATCTACACTGTCCGAGCAGAGGGTCGTGGTCCTGATGGTCCAGGTAATGGACGCTTTGCTGATGTTGGTGTTGTGCATGCTACATACATACATGCATGCTACATACATACGTACTACATACATTCATACTACATACATACAGAATACATACATACATCCATGCTACATATATGCTACATACATATATACATGCTACATACATATATACTACATACATACATATTACATATATACTACATACATACATATTACATATATACTACATACATACATATTACATATATACTACATACATACATACATATTACATACATACATATTACATATATACTACATACATATTACATATATACATGCATACATACATATTACATATATACTACATACATACATATATACTACATACATACATATTACATATATACTACATACATACATATTACATATATACTACATACATACATATATACTACATACATATTACATATATACTACACGCATACATACATATTACATATATACTACACGCATACATACATATTACATATATACTACACGCATACATACATATTACATATATACTACACGCATACATACATATTACATATATACTACACGCATACATACATATTACATATATACTACACGCATACATACATATTACATATATACTACACGCATACATACATATTACATATATACTACACGCATACATACATATTACATATATACTACACGCATACATACATATTACATATATACTACATACATACATACATACATATTACATATATACTACATACATACATATTGCATATATACTACATACATACATATTACATATATACTACACGCATACATACATATTACATATATACTACACGCATACATACATATTACATATATACTACACGCATACATACATATTACATACATACTACACGCATACATACATATTACATATATACTACACGCATACATACATATTACATATATACTACACGCATACATACATATTACATACATACTACACACATACATACATATTACATACATACTACACACATACATAATACATACATACTACATGCTACATACATACATGCTACATAACACATATGCAGTGCTTTAAAGAAATTTATTCAAATGAACACTCACTTGGCCTAAGGATGAGCTGCTTAGATTTTAGTGGTCAAGGTTAGGATCACATAACCAATCATTCTGTTCTCTTTATATTCCAGGACATTGAATCCAGAGAGGCTGAGGCAGACATTGTGGAGAAGACCATGGGCATCTACACTGTCCGAGCAGAGGGTCGTGGTCCTGATGGTCCAGGTAATGGACGCTTTGCTGATGTTGGAGTTGTGCTGGAAGGTGTGGAAGTCCTCCATAACCTACAGAGTGTCAGCCATGCGTGCGTGATGCTTTATGGACTGATCTATGCACTCAACTTGAGCTATCCGAAAAGCCTGACCCGTACATTCGAGGTGTACCAGAAAATCCTGATGAACCTGGACTCAGCCAAGCTGTCACCAAAAGTACAGACACTGAAACTCAAATTGCCCCAGTGATTTGGCTGGCAATAATGCACATACACAGCTACCTGATTTTTTGTCAGTTTCTCCATCATACAGACTGTTTAAATCCCTTATAGTTTTTGAAGGGTGTGTCAGGAAAATACCTGTTTAATGTTCTTTTTTTTTCTTTTGATGTTGAAGCACTTAACAGGAAGTGATGTGTGCTCCATGGATTTGGCTGGCAATAATGCACATGCACAGCTACCTGATTTTTTTGTCAGTTTCTCCATCATACAGACTGTTTAAATCCCTTATAGTTCTTGAAGGGTGTGTCAGGAAAATACCTGTTTGATGTTGTTCTTTTATTTCTTTTGATGTTGAAGCACTTAACAGGAAGTGATGTGTGAATGTGGCTGTGTAGGTGAGTTCTTATGTGAGTTCATAGATGGTTGGTTTCTAAAATGTTTTAGCGGGACATATTGTATTACCTCAGCTCAAACCAGATTTTTTTTCTTGAATTGTTTCCAGATTCAGTGGAGTTAAGTGTTACAAAGATTTGTTCTAAAAGGTGCTTAAGTTTCTACAAAATCCACTAAGGTGAAGTCTTTATTTTTTTTACTTGTAATATTTTAGGAAAAGTATGGCCAAAATGGGACCTATGGTCTTGTGAATATGCACAAGTGAAACTTTAATTTTGATATTATAATTTTGTGTATTTAATATGATTTGAAGTTTAATAAAGATGTTGAAAGAACAACAACTGATTGCTTCATTAAGATTGTTGGTATGAATGGAAAGGAATTGCATAAATGTTATGCATTTTGATTAATTTAGTTCATTACATATGCATAAATGACATGTAATTAAAATAAATATATGCTATTTATATTGAATAATAAACCTGATTATTATGCAAATTAAAATAATATTCTTTATGTATTTGAAATAAATACCCTCAAGATTATTCATTTAGAGTAATTATATGTTATTAATTCTGAATACATAAACCTGAGGGTTATGCATTTAAAATAAATAGGCCTTATTACATGAATGAATATGCATCATGTAAGGTTTATTTCATAGGTTTGCCTTAAACTTATCTAATAAAAAGGCACGCAATTTTGTCATTTAATAAAATTACATAAATCTTAAAAATTGGGGTTAAATATTTCTGTGAGTGCAGATGCCACAAAGTTCAGTGAGGTTGAGCTTCATGTATTTTACAAGATTTGACCAAAATTGCTCATGGTCACATGATGTGAGTTTCAAGTCGGGCGTGAAAGGCGGCGGGTGACATGCAGTCCTTCAAGGAACGCTGGGACTTGGTTTTCTTCAGAAGCCAACTGATGACTTCTTAGTTATAAATCGTTGCGGTTACTGATGCTTTGTCCTCTCGTCATCCGGCGTTTGAACCCCGAGACTCCCTGACACGTGTGCTGGACAAAAACTATAGTTCTGATCATTTTTAGACTTTTTTTTCCCCTTTTTACTGGTTTTATTTTTGGAGAATCACTACATCACGTCTCGTTTTCTTCTGTTGTGACTCAGCTTCACTTTCTGATGCGTTCACTGAGTCTTTGTTTACAGCCCAACACGTCACTGCACACAAACACACACACACTGCCCATGAGGTGTGTGAACACATCTTCTTTCCTTTCCCTCCATCATGGCTCTGAAGGACCAAAGAGGTTTTTTGCTCAACAAGTTTGACGCGTGACTTTAAAATTAATCTCCGGGACCGCTTGAGATCTGATCTGACAGTAGGCCTGTCGCAATAAACAATAAATCGATTAATCGCATGATAAATGAAAAATTATCAACCTCATTTTCATTTATCGGCTTTATTGTTTCTTCGTGTCTCTCTCTTTCTACTGAAAACACTGGATGACAAAAGGCTCAACTCCGGTGCTCTTCGCTGACCCCTCCCTTTCCCTTTAAAATCTGTTTTAACTCCTATTTTTCTTAAAGAGACACGCTGCTCACGCCCTCACTATCCATCCTTTGGTTCAAACAGTCTTATACTGCCATCAAGTGGCCAAAAAGTACTATTAACCAACATTTCTTCTTAAATTTGACATGACTAATTATCGTCAAATTTCAAACAATATTATCGGTTATCGTAATAATTTCTGAGACAATTAATCGGCCAGCAAAATTTGTTATCGTGACAGGCCTATCTGAGAGCTTCCACACCGGCTGTTCAGTTACCATTGGATCCAACAGAACCAAATACAGGTAGTCCTCGACTTACGGCGGCCTCGACTTACGGCAATTCGATTTTACGAATGCATCTTATTAATAAAAATATATAATAAAATTAAAATTAAAAAAAAGTTTTTTTTTTAATCTTATTTTATGTGTTTATTTCATGTGTACAGCACTTTGTTGCAGCTGTGGTTGTTTTAAATGGCTTTATAAATAAAGTATTTTTACTATTATTATTATTATTATTATTATTATTATTTAGAAGCCGATTTACGCAGTTTCCGGCAGTTTTCGGCAGTGTCCGCCAGTTTTCGGCAGTGTGTCCACCAGCTTTCGGTTAGCTTCGGCCTGCCGGCTTTGGAGGACCGTGTGTCCGATGAGAGGTTGCCTCATACGGATAAATGAGTTGGAAATGCTCGGTGAACTCTGTGGATGTCTCGGGCCCAGAGCAGCAGCCGCCGATCGCTCCGCCGCGCCGCATCCCACCACGCCGGCCGACACTACCAGCTCACCGCGGGATCCGGTGACCATATCCCGCCGCTACTGTCCCTGCCATCAGCCGGAGTTCTGTGCGGGCGGCGGTGAGGCCTGCTGCGGCCGGGAGCTCGCCTCGATGTCCGCCTGGCAGCCTCAGATGTTAGATGGACACCGAGCTAACATGCTAAAACGCGGAGAAACAGCTGCGCAGCCTTTTGGAGGGGCTAACATGCTAACGTGGCGCAGCTTGTTGGAGGAGCTAACATACTGAGGCGCAGCCATTTGGAGAGGCTAACATGCTAACGTGGCGCAGCCTGTTGGAGGGACACCGCGGAAAAACGACTCCCAGTAAGTTATTAACTCTTTTTCCCTTCATTATGGCTTCAAATGTATGGAGCTAACATGCGAACAGTCCTTCCTGTAAACAGTTTGGACCGCGTGAAGCAGCACGAAGCTGCAGAGCTCGGACGTGCAACGAGCTAACATGCTAACAGACGGAGACAGGCTTGACCAGCTCACAGTACGAAATTAACTATTTTTTTCCCTTCCAAATGTATTGTATGTGTTTTTTGATAATTATGTAGGGTACTGTGTTAGGATAGGCGAAGTACTTGGTAACTGTACAGTACTGTACATGTACGTGTATAAGTGGTGGCTCGTGTGTTTTCCGACTTACGGCGATTTTCGACATGCGAACGGCCGTAGGAACGGAACTCGTTCGTAAGTCGAGGACCACCTGTATCGTAAATAAAGATGGCTGGCACGTCTATGTTTACTTCGATTGAACAAAAGTAATCACCTCGTTTACGAGCTGGACCCTGTTCTGTGTGTTTTTGGAGCAGAGCATGTGCACCTGAGTTTCTGGGCTACAAAAGTCCTGTCTACACACCTGCACACAATCGGGGCGACCCAATTCAAGCATCAAACACTTAATTAAACCTTAGGAAAAAATTTCAACAGGCAAAAGATTCTGATCCCTCCCCCTCAGAGCCATATATGGCTCTGCTCTCCCATGGTCTGCTGAAATTCAAATTCAAGCTCTGTTTTTATTGGCTGATTCAAATTCAAGCTCTGTTTTTATTGGCTGGTTACAAACTCTGTTTTTATTGGCTGGTTAATGGCGGGTCACTTTTTCTTTTTAGAAATGCCTATTTACCACCTGGAGAAGCAAGGGGACAATATTTTTTTTTAGTTTTTTTCAGAGATTACCTCTCTAACATCAGTCTAGTGACAGAGTGAAGAAATATGTTAAAAATATATTGTTAGAAAAGTTACATATAGCAGCTTTAAACAGCAGTAAGAGAAAAACAGGAACCAACAGGTGTCAACAAGTGTAAAAATGTTTCTGAGGTATAGTTTCTGTTGGTATCACTTTACAAAAGTTCATGCTTATAAACAACTAATAAATAGGCAATAATGTAGTTATTATTAGTATTTAAACGCTAATTAAATCAATTAATAATCTGTCACCGTTAGTTAGATAAAAAAGAACAACATTGACACTTTTCTTCCTAAAAAATACTCTTCATACGTCAGATTTTAAAATTCAGCTGTAAATCAAATACCAAAGTTTGTTTTGGAATTTAAAAATGTTTATTTATAAAAAAAAATATGCTGCGCAACCTCCTACTAAAGCAAATAAAAAACAAATAAATAAAAAAGTGAATAGATAAAAATGCAGCCTTTGATCTTAGCCAATGGGGATTTATAACTGATCCTTGTTATTATGTAACATGTTTGTTGGTGTTTACAAACTCAGAAACAGTTTTCAAAGCCTCCATACATTATTTATTATATGACTCTTGTTATAAAAAAGACATTTTTTAATCCGGAGTTCGTTCCATTTGT
>JBBPBX010044236.1:0-13355 GCA_038048925.1 Garcialebias charrua | reverse complement strand
ATATATATATATATATATATATATATATATATATATATATATATATATAGGGAGTGGTGGCGCAAGAGGTTAAGAAGGTGCGCTTGTGATCGGAAGGTCGCCGGTTCAAGCCCCGGTACCGACAACATCAAAGATGTGGGTGGGATAAGTGAAGCGGTCACACTTGTCTCCACCCTCATCTGCCCCACTCTGGGCCCTTGAGCAAGGCCCTTAACCCACACCATCTGCTCCCCCGGGAACCCTAGATATCAGCTCTCTGCTCCACACAGAGGGCTGTGGTTGTGTCAGGAAGGGCATCCGGCGTAAAAACAACTGCCAAATCTTCGTGCGACCAGTTCGCTGTGGCGACCCCTAACGCAGGGAAAAAAGCCGAAAGAAGAAGAAAAAAAAAAAAGAAAAAAAAAGATATATAAGGTAGTCCCCGATTTACGAGCGCTCTGATCTACGAGGTTCCAGACTTACGAGCTGGCGAATTATTGGAAAAAACGCAAAAAATACTGAGTTTTCCTGTGTTTTTTCACCACAGTTCGTTAGCTAAACATGTGGACACACGTTTCCGATCATTTTTATGCACTCATAAGCAGTTTTTCGATGAAAAACGAGTGTTTGTAGTCGCGCTAGCAAAACCGTTCCAATTTACGAGCGAATTTCCGGACTTACGAGAAGCGTGGCGGCCGTTCCAAATTACGAGATTTCCGGTTTACGAGCGCCTCGTTGTAACGGATCTCGCTCGTAAATCGGGGACTACCTGTATATATATAGTTCTAGAAGTCCGTTGATCCTCGCTGGATTCTTATTTTGTTTTGTTCCCAAGCTTGTTCCCCTTCAGTGTAACTTATTTACTGCAGATTTACTTATGTACTTTGCAGAGCAAAGAGGGGAATGGGAAATATCCTCTGCCCGTCTTGTGAGACTGATTAAAAAAATAAGCGAGATGCCAACTTCCATTTTAGCATGAGGCTGCATGTAGGTGTGAGAAAGGTCACTATCAAAAATTGGGTTGTCAAAATCCAAGATGGCTGCCACCATATATAAATTTATATAACCCGGCCACCTGTATCATTTGAAAACTATGCTTTCTAGTTTTTATATTGCTTAAAAGTACAGTTTCCCCAAATAAAGGATAATCTATGGGGGCCAATGTCACCATTGGCCACCCTCTGGCTCCACCTCTGCACCTGGTGGTGGATAAAGTTGCTCCCTCCTCTCTCCAGGATCCATCAATCTGCGCTGATGCGAACAAGAGATAAAAACCTCCCTCTGTTCTTCTCCACAGTGTAACTCCTTTCCACCTGAATATCTAGCACCACAAACATTTACGGTAGGTTTACTCTCATTCCCTGTTCAATTCCAGTCCAGAAAAACACTCATCAACACCACAAACATTCACTGTTCAAACCCCTCAGTGATGGAGGACGTCAGTGTACTGCTTGTTTTCTTTTAAGTACTGAGTGTCAGCTACAGTAAAGGTCCTGGATTTACCTGCCTGCTGCTCACCTGCCGGCGTTTACGGTGTTTTACTACAACCACTGTGACACCGTGTTCAAAGAATGGAAACCAACAAGTGCCGGAAAAACAAACCTTTGGAAACAAATCAAGTGAAGAGAAGCAAAAACCTGCAGCAGAAATGTGTGTGAAGCAACTTCTTGTCTTTCTATTTTTAATTCCTGAATGACACACACACGTGCACAAACACACACGCACACCTGCTAAAGCAACAGAAGTATAAAAGCTCAGCAATTTGTGGTTACATGATCACTCTCCCCTCTTCTGCCTTCACACACACTGTAATTACAAAGGCTGCAAAACAGCATGTGATGCGTGCACACACACGCACTGAATGACAGGTCATTCAGGACGATAACAAAATGTTTTTGTGCTTCTAAAATTAAAAGAAGGCTGAGAAGAAACACAACAAAGTGACCGAATCCAGAAGTTTGCATCATGTCGAGATAAAACAAAAACAAAAACAACTTAAAACTCATGACTCAACGCTGAGTCGTTGGGTTGCTTCATTCTAATGCAGAACTGTTGCTGTTTGTGTTTTGATTTATTCATTTTATAATAATGAGATACAACATTAAACATATATGTAATTAGAAAAAAATATATAAAAAAAAAGTAAAATGAAAGGTAGCAGATGAAGAAAATATCTTATTAAATCTGCTCCTTATTTATCTAATAACAATTCAAACAATTTTTTATATAATAACAAAATAAGTAAATAACTCATTCAATCTTCAATTTCACATACAGTATATTACTCATTATAATACATTCATTTATATTTGTTTAACAATTGAATTTTAACCAGTTTCTTAAATACAAGGATTGATTTGGCTTCTTTAACATCTGTCATTAAGTTATTCCATAATCCTACTCCTTGAATTAAGGTAGTTCTTCCCTTCAAACTAGTTCTAAACTGCAGTTTTACAAATACCGTACATATTTCCCCTTGAGACTGTAGCAGCTTGATCTTTTCACAAAAATACATTTGGATATTTGACATTAGTGTATTTTTTTTAGCTCTATACATAAGTGACAAAATGTTATAATCCACCAAATCATAGAACTTCAGCAATTTCATTTGATAAAATAATTCACTTGATGGGTGACAGAAATGTTTTCTTGTTATAATCCTTACAATTCTTTTCTGCAAAATAAAAATAGGCATTTTACACACTTTTCCCCCAAACATTAACACAATAAATCAAATGTGGCACAATAATTGTATTATACAACAAATACAGTGCTTTGTTGTTTAATAGATATCTAACTCTATAAAATATTGCAATAGATTTAGCTATTTTTGTTTTAACAGAATTTATAACACTTTTATATAAATTATCGTCAATGACAACACCCAAAAATTTTGCCTCACTAACTCTACAAATCACAGAATCCTCAATTTGAAATGGAACATCAATTGTTTTATTGATTGTGTTGTTGTTGTGAATCAAACCAATCTGCGTCGTTTGAGGCAGAGGACACAGAAGGCCATGCAAACGTCTGCGTCCACCTGGGGACAACAAGCAGAGGATGTCCCTTTGGTTTTGACAGGCAGGTATGGAAATAAGATGCAAATCTTTACACAGCCTGCAAGCA
Source organism: Garcialebias charrua (assembly GCA_038048925.1). Classification (NCBI taxonomy): domain Eukaryota; kingdom Metazoa; phylum Chordata; class Actinopteri; order Cyprinodontiformes; family Rivulidae; genus Garcialebias; species Garcialebias charrua. The sequence continues at coordinate 10,250 of JBBPBX010044236.1, read as the reverse complement.
GCTACTGAGCCGACAGGAAGAGAATTCAAAGGAACACGTGCAACAAAACCAACAACCATTTAACGATAATCAGCTTTAAGAAGTTTCACAGCTCGTGTTCCTGATTTGAACAAGTCTGCGGTTCAAAAACAAACGAGCAAGTTTGCGTAAAGTTTGCGTATGTTTCCGTTTTTGTGATTTTACTGTATTTTACTGCACCCGTTGAACAGCCGTTTAGTCAGTGAGACTTGTTTTTTATATTACAACAAAAATAAACAGATTTTGGTACTTAAAGCCACACTTTTCACCTGTACGTCTGAACTGATCGATTGTTGGTAAACGTGATGCCAGGACTTTTCTTTGACGATCTGACAGAAAAACAGACACGACTGAAGCGACGAACATCCTTTTCAGTGTCGCAGTGCCAAACTCTGAATGTTCCCTGCTCTAACATCAGAGCGGCGCTCAAGTTGGATCAAAAATCACAGTTTTTGACAGAGTGACCCGAGAGTCGAAGCTAGTGGTGGTGAGACTGAATGGAAAAGTTGCTTTAATTTGACTGGTAAATTTAAAATGTGAAATCATGAACCTACCGTATTTTCCGGAATATAGGTCGCGGCTTTTTATCATTTTTGCATGCCCTGCGACCTACCGGTATATTTAGGTGCGACCTATTTATGGCTTTTTATCACTTTCGGCAAAACAAATTTTTAAATCCAGCTCATTTCACAATTACGTTCATTTATTAAGGAAAAGTTCAGCTCAGACACATATTTGCTATAATTTTTATTAAACAAATAATTGTTTTTAAGTGTTAATCTTCTTAAAAGCCTTGCACGCTCCTGTGGCAGACATTTGCAGCAGAGCTAAACACGGTCCACATTTCCGGGTTGACTCAGCGGTGACGCGTCACGTTAGCGGTGACGTAGGTGCGACCTATATTCAGGTGCGACCCGTATATGGATTTTTCCAATTTTTTGGCAAAAATTGGACAATGCAACCTATATTCCGGTGCGACCTATATTCCAGAAAATATGGTACAGCACTCATGTTTTTGAACTCCATCACTCTGATTGAAATAAATTTCAGGTTTTATGATATAAAGTAAAATCCATCTTGTATCGTTTGAAAGGTGACAGGTCCAGGAGAGAAACCCAGACATCCCTCTCCCCAGCGACACTTTCTAGCTTGTCCTGTAAGACCCAGAAGTGTTTCCAAGCCAGAGAAGATACACAATCCCTTCAGCGACTTCTGGGTCTACCCCGGGGCCTCCTACCAGTGGGATGTGCCCAGAAAACCTCTAAAGGGTGGCATCCAGGAGGCATCTGATGCCCAAGCCACCTCAACTGACTCCTTGTGGAGGAACAGCAGCTCTGCTTTGAGCTCCCCCACAAATGACAAAGCTCCTCACCCTATCTCAAAGGCCGAGCCCAGCCATCCTGTGAAGGAAGCACATTTGGCAGCTTGTATGCAGGATCTCACCCGCTGCGGATGTTATCAACCATAAAATGGCCCTTATCAGTTATTATCATCCCCATACATAGCTGTCAGATTGCCCCACCTGTACCTCCTAGGAGGTTTAAAGGTACATTGTCACCGTTACAAGCGATGACAGCAGGCTCCGTCTTTAGCTACGTGTTAAAGTTTAGAGTAAAGCCTCTGGCGTTAGGTTTAGGGTCTTGGTTAGGTTTAGGCACAAGGGTAAGGGGGTTAGGTTTAGGGTTGGTCCTCTGGGTCAGGTTTAAGGTTAGGTTTAGGAAAACGGTTACATAAGCTGAAAAAAACAAAAACACAACACTTCCGGGTTTACGGAAACACGCTGCCTACTCACAGCGATTATAACGTTGATAACGTTCTTTTAAACATGCTAGGAGGTAGATTGGACAGTTTCGCCGCTATATATGGGGATGATAACAGATGATAACGCCCATTGTATGGACTGACAACATCCGAACCGCTGAGGATCTTATTGTTTAGGTTGTGATTCAAAGCTCATGACCATAGGTGAGGGTCAGAATGTAGCCAGATCAGTAAATTGAGAGCTTTGCTTTTCGAGTCAGCTCTTTCTTCACCACAACTGACTGTAGAAACACCCTCATTACTGAAGATGAGGCCCCAATCTGTTGACTCATCTCCTGCTCCATCCTACTATCATTCGTGAACAAGACGCCCAGATACTTGATCCCATCCACCTGGGGTAAAATCTTTACCCCGACTTGGAGGGGCCATTCCACTCCTTTCCAGCAAGAACCATGGCCTCAGACTTAGAGGAACTGACTCTCATTCCAGTTGTTTTACACGCGGTTGCAAACCATCCCAGTGCACGCTGAAAGTCATGGCCTGAAGATGCTAGAAGAACCACAGCATAAAGCAGGGATGAGACCCTGAGGTGCCCAAACCAGACACGCTCCTCTCCACAACTGCACCTCGAGTTCCTGTCAATGAAAACCACAAACCAGATCAGAGATATGGGACAGACCAGGTGGAGTCCAACTCTGAGAACAAGCTGGACTTTGTGTGAAGAGTGCAGACACAGCTCCTACTTTGGTTACACTGGGACTGGATAGCTCCTAAAAGCAACCCAGGCACCCCCATACTCCTGCATCTCCCCCACAGAATGCCTCGAGGAATACTGTACTGACATTGACCTTCTCCAGATCCACAAAACACATGACATGTAGACCAGAGAAGCAAACACCAACGACCTTAAGGCCACAGCTCCTGGAAGCAGCATTTGCAATAGAGGCCCTGAACATGGTACATTTGGATTCCATGTTCCTACAGCAAGTCTATGCCACCAGGGATTGGCATGGCCAGGGACCCTCCCTCAACTGCCACCTGACATGCACACCACCCGGTCTTGACAAACCTCCCCGCAGGTGGTGAGTCAACGTGGAGGCGGCTTCCTGTTATGTTTTCAGGCTTGGCATGACCGAGCCCCAGGAGCCAAGCCAAGGCTCGACCACCGGACACTCAATGGCGAGCTCCCTCTCCCCAGACCCGGCTCCAGTGATGTACCCCGGTTTCCCTTTTCCGGGTGAGGTTTCCCTGTTGTTTTTCATCAAGGTTTTTTAATCGCTCTTTGTCTGACCCCTTCCTCTGAGGCCTGTTTGCCATGAGACCCTACATGGGGCTGATATACCCTGACAACTTAGCTCCCAGGATCACAGGGGTACTCAAACCCCTCCACCCCGTTAAGGTGGTAACTCGATGGAGAGGGGAAATAAAAAAGTAAAATTTAGAGAAGAGAAAGACAGAGGGACAAAAACGACAAATTCAAAGACAATGGAATGAAAACAGACTTTTTATTGTTTCTATCTAAAATATTGTCATCATTCCATTTTAGACTGTTAATGTTTGTCATCACTGTTACAACTCAGGCAGGAACAAGAACTCTTTTATTAGTCTGACTAACCAAAATCAAGAGCTTTTATATTAAAAACATGTGGGTTGTTCAGGAGAAACTGAAAGGACTCTTTTTAAGTTTTAGTGCTTTGAGGTGCGTAAATAAAAATGTTACAATGCTCTTATTTTGAAATGGAGTTTTAAAAACGAAACAAAGCAGAAGTTTGGTAATGTTGGGATTAAACTTCCAGTCATCTGGTGACACAGAAGCTGAGTGAAAACAGAGTAATTGTCTTTGACGTAGGGAGCCGGAGCCTTTCTACTTATTCAAATTACAAACCATAAACACAACCGCCGAGGAACGACGAGGTGGACCATCTGGACTGGTCCTGGTCCTGAGGGAGGCCCAAACATCCCCCTCAGGACCAGGAGCAAACTCACACTTCAAGTCCAGGTGAGCAACACACACAAACACACACACACGCTCGCAACTCTTCAGGCTCACGTGAAGTAAATTTACTCAAAGACACAAAGAGCTCACGAACAGAGGACGGCAGGCAGGGCAGTGCATTGTGGGAGTGGGTGTGGTCATCGATTTAAGGCCTGGAGCAGGTAATCCGATCCTCTGTGGGAGGAGGGCATGTGTGTGTGTGTGTGTGTGTGTTTGTGTGTGTGTGTGGGGGGGGTTACATAGAAATTGTTTCCTATACATTAGTGTCTCTGAAAGATTTAAATGAAATAAGCTTCATTACAATGCACTGAACAGCCTCTGTGGAAGTTTTTCACATAACACACACATACACACGCACACACGCACATGCATATAACACACACACGCAGGCTGCTGGAGAGCGGCAGCAGCAGAGGGAACCAATTAGTGGTCTGGCTTTGATGATGTCACTGACAAGTCACGCACCGATGGCACGGCTTCCGTTCAGAGGGAAACATAATACGCTCACACACACACACGTGCGAACACACACACACACATTAACTGATGAATAAGTTAGAGCGCTGCAGAGGCGTCACATCAGACCAGATCTCAGACTTTCTTTGTCTGAGGACAATCGCTGCAAAAAGTTCAAACTGAAGGCGAGTCCGACTACAAGCTGTAAAATATAAAAAAATAAAATAAATCTGGGTTTGAGATTATCTTTACGAGAGTCTGGCTGATGATACGAACAATAAAACATTGATAAATCTGGGTTTGAGATCATCTTTACGAGAGTCTGGCTGATGATACGAACAATAAAACATTGTTCTTCCTCGTGGTTTTCCTTCCTGTTTGTGTTTCATCTGAGAGTTTCTTCTGAGCCAAAAACAAAAAAACTGATCTGAACATGCACTGAAACGTTTCAAAGTTTTTCCTACAGGAACGAGTTTTCACCGTCGGCACACGGACCATCAGCAGAGACAAAAGAACACCAGATAAATGTCAGTTTAAAGGAACAGTTCGGACATCTTGAAGTGTACCGGTACAAGTCTAAATAATGGTGTAAACAGAAAGCTCTCTGAAGGAACGGTGGACCGCTGCTGTTTGAAAACAGCTCCAATCAATCAATCAATCAACATTTATTTTCAACTATCAAAAAGTTAAAACTGATGATAAGAATACAAATAAATACCATATTTTCCGGCCTATAAGTCACATTTTTTTAAAATACAAAATTTCATGTCCTGCGACTTATGGGGCTAAACGACATATTTATGGATTTTTTCTCATATTTTTAGACCAATTTTTGGCTGAGATATGACCTTTTCAATTCATTCTGATGAAAAAAATGGAGCAGTACCACTTTCGACCGCTAGGGTCCACCGACCGTTCCCAGCTCATGTGTCCGACAGAAGCCTCCTCTGGTCGGACTCACTCTGCCGCAGCACGGCCTCCTAATCTCTGGAGGTCTGAACTAATGTTACCTTGTTAGCAAAATAGTTCATGAACCAAACAACAGATTTTGATGAAACTTACAGAAAGTAATCGCTGGATGGACATTTACAACCCATTAGCTGTAGGAGATGTTTGAGCTAGAATTCGATTTATTTATGATTTATTTTCGCAGCGCGTGCGACCGTTTGGAAGACGTCAAAGCGAAACAATTTAAATCCAGCTGATTTGACCATTACGTGAATTTATTAAGGAACGGTTGAGCTCAGAAACACTTTTGCTATAATGTCAGCAAACAAATATATATTTTTAAGTGTTTATCTTGCTAAATTTTAAAGAAAATGCAGCGGTCCTACCCGTGCGGGTGCACATAGCGAAACTACTTTTTAAATCCAGCTGATTTGACAATTACGTGCATTTATTAAGGAAAGGTTAAGCTAAGAGAATAGAATAGAATATATCTTTATTGGCATATTTGCACCAAGGTACAAAGTTTTGCAATTGGCGCGCGCACCATCCGAAGAGGGACGTACGCACGGAAGCCGCAGCAGTATAAAACCGCGCCACCAACAATCAGATATGGAAAAAGGAACATACAGTCGGGTAATCATTGGTATTCAAAAAAGAATCTATCACATTTTGTCTTAGGACACTCTATGATAAAGTCGAAAAAACTCTACCAGCTTTAGCACGAATAAGACAAGACATGTTGCATTTCATGGCAAGCAGGGAGATAGTCCGTGAGTAATCATTTCAGATAAGCACAGTCTGTAGATGGCCTCAGCTCGGCTCCATCTGAATGCACACGGAGACCTCTGGGGGGAGGGGGGCAGCGAGTTCTCAACAGCTTTCACTCCAGGAGAAGTTTGCAGTCAGCCTTCTTTTCAAGGTTGCTCAGAGTCCCGATTAGATTAGTCGCTTTATTTATTTTCAGGCCAGGCTACAGTGTACTTTTGACTGCAGCCTTGAGTCCAGGTGCTGTTCAGGTCCAAATCCGAATCATGTGAGGTTCCGAGCTACAAATCCCCATCTGTGCCCTGATGGGTCGGCTGTAAACGAGTCCCAAAACGCACCGCAGGTCCGCGGCTGTCCACCGCTGCTCCCATCGTGCGGTTCAGCTCGTACAACAGCTGGGTCGTTGAGGTCATAGCCCGGATCAGAGAATCTTGTTGAGCAGGAAGTCTCGCCAGCGCGTTGATCGCCGCGGCAGCCTCCCTCAGCTTCCAGTAGCAGAAACCTCCGCCAATCCCAAAAAGCAGAGCAGCTGCCACCAATATGCCAATAATCCACAAATCTTCCACGTCTTCGACAGAAAGAACGGTCAGACACATTGGCTTCCACTCGCTCCACGAGTCCATAGTGTATCCCACCGCATGCGTGTCGAAGGGGCAAGCCGGTTCTCCTGGTCCGGTGCGCTTCGTGGAAAAATTTTTATCGATAGAGGAAACAGCCCACATAATTAAATCCATTTCAAATTGGTTCGAGTGAGCGCTGAAGAGTTACAGATGAGACAAAATGCAAAAGCAGGGAGGAGGAAAACTTAGGGAGGAGAGGAGCAAAAAGAGATGCGACCTGCTTTGCCAAGTGCCGGAAGTAAAAAAAAGACGCATCTTTGCTATAATTTTCAGCAAACAAATACTGTAGTTGTTTTTACCGTGTTAATCTTGTTAAAAGTCTTTCCGTGCACGCTCCTGTGGCCGCCATATGCAGCAGGGCGGTGAGGCGTAACATACGCGACACATCAGCGGTGACGCATAATAGATGCGACATATACGGAGGTACGACACGTTTATGGATTTTTCCGATTTATTGGACATATTGGACTAAAGCGACTTATGGGGCGGAGCGACTTAAAGGGCGGAAATTACGGTAATTGAATAACAAATTAGGGGAAAATGCCAGACTTAGATATTAAAAGGCTGCCTGATCAAAAAGCTTTAGGATTAGATTCAAAAAGGTCCAGGTCAGTGATGGAGAGCAAGTCCTGAAGAAGCTGTGTGGGCGACGCAGAAGGCCCGGTCACCTCAACATTTGGATTTGGACCATGAGAAAAACATAATCAGTTAATTGTGGTCCTCTGATGTTCACCGATCAGCTAACTTAAGGCGGAAAGAGATCAGGGCTCTCTTGTGAATGAGTCCTCGAGGCTCAATGGGATTAACCTGCCTAAATAATGGTTGAATGAAAATTAAGACTTTAATCAACCAACGATTACATCCTTAGAGTAATGCTAAGATGCCTGCAATGTAAAGATAAAAATAACATTTACATGCAGTCAAGCATTAAGGGTGGTGTGACAATATGCTAAGATAGACGTCTTTAGAAAGAAGAGCTACTCAGGTTTGATTTTTTTGTACACAGATGCTTCAAATAATTAATATATAACAGTATTTTTTAATAAAATAGTTGCGATGATGTAACTCTGCAGTGCGTCGCGGTTTTCGGGTGGAGAATGCCGACGCATTTTTATGACGCAATGGCTAGAACGCACCTTGTAATTAACAATGGAGGAGAATATAGAATCCGAGGAATTATGCAATTTAAGTGAAGATTTGAGCGATTTGTCTTCAGTTTGGGAAGCCGAAGTTAGTTTGAGTGATGAAAACAAACAGCTGGTTATAATACAGGTCTGCACCCGTATTTATTTGAGCCTTACCGTTCAGAAGCGAGGGGGGCTCCGAGGGGGGCAGCTTTGTTTTGTCCATTCTTGACAAGTTTTTCATCGTTTGGGAAAGTGAAAAGGCTCACTTGTTTACTGGCAATATTAGAACACCCAAATGCGACACAACGTACCGGCATTTTTCAAGTTACAGTACAAAAAAAAAAGGTGATCTTGAACACAATGACACTGCGTGCTAATAGCAACCCGCAGGTTAAACTTCTAGTCTTTACGTCACAGACGTTGCATGCGTAAGTACCCAGATGTCCCGTGACGAAACACGGCGCCAATTTTAAAATCACTTTTGAAACAAAATTTCATTGATTTATCATTTTGCTTGTAAAACCAAACATAGTTGAATGATACAACATATATATGTTGTGCCACTTTATGCATAGTTCCAAAATCATGTCACACCACCTTTAAAGCAGCCCTAGTTTTAATTTAAAATCAACTGTTTGAAGAAGGGAAGCTTCTTATAGTCCTGTTTGTGTTGTCGTTGGGCTCTTTTGTCAAAAGAGGGAAAGAGATGCCTTCAGGGACACCAAACAGAGCTGAAATCTGCTCCCTGCACTGAGGTGCGTCAACAGAGTCTCTGTCGTTAGCCCGTTAGCATTTAGCACACATCCATCCACATCTGGCTTCAATTAGACTTGCAGAGAGCCGGGACTCCACCGTGTTTCTGTTTAACGCCGCAAGTTTTATATTCAGACGGCGAGTTTAACCTGCAGAGCTGCCAGTCTGGGTTTGGAGCTGAAGGAGAGGGGGAGGAGAGGGGCTGTACAAGAAAGATGAATAAAAAAGACAGGAGTCAAAAGAGTGGTAAAGAAGATGGACTGCGTATGCACATTTAGAATAAAACTTGTTTTCCGTCTCTCAAGCCTGACTGAGGAAACAAACCGCGCGCGCGTACTATACGCAGGCAGTTCACCCGCACAGCTCAGCGTACATTCTCGTGTTCATTCTCGCGTTTTCTCTCCAAATTCTTGACGTCATTTGAGCAGCTGCAGCGCAGAGCGTTTACCTACGGGACAAATTGAGGTCGCTGATTGGTCATTTGCTGACACGCCTACTGCATTGATTGACAGGTCGGGGGAGGGGAATAAAAGGCGAGAGCCGGCAGTTTCTGCCGCAGCGGGGTTCTGTGTTTATATGTTAATAAAAAGTTATGAAAAATAAAAACAGGGAGCGATGGTCCTGCAGCCCACACATCAGACCAGCACACCAGGAAATCTCCAGAACCTCCCGCAGCCACGCTGGACCCGAGTTTAATTCGCTCGTGACAAATTCATTCATTTCTCATCATTTCAGTCATGGAGTCAACGGAGGAGGAAGCGATCACTTGCCCTTTGGCAAAAAAAACTAAAGAAAAAGCCAGATCAGGGATGAAGAAGGGGAATTTAATACATTTGTGTCACATACAAAACAGTCCGGTGCCGGGCAGTTTATTGTGCGACAACGCGTTTGCGTACGCGGTCGTAAAATTTGAGCTTTGCGCGTACATGCCCTGCGGGGATACGCTTGTACCTCTGCGTAGTACGTGCGTACAGCTGCGTATGGACGTACGCAGAGCTATACGGGGGCTTTTAGTTGGAGTGAGGACAGAGGATGAAGAGGACATGATGGAGGAGGATTCATTCATTCATTCATTCATTCAACCTTTATTTATACAGGCTAGCCTCGTTGAGTCACGGGGACTCATTTACAAGAGGGACCTGTCTCACTCACACCAAACAACCATCCACTCTCACACTCACACCTAGGGTCAATTTAGAGTCACCAATCAGCCTAACAAGCATGTTTTTTGGTCTGTGGGAGGAAACCGGAGTACCCGGAGGAAACCCACGCATGCACGGGGAGAACATGCAAACTCCACCCAGAAAGGCCCCGGACCGGGATTTGAACCGGCAACCTTCTCGCTGAGAGGCAGCAGCTCTACCAGTTGTGCCACCGTGCTGCCCTGGATGTCTCAGGATGACTCATGAGACCAATGATGAGGGAAAAGCCAAAATAAGAATTAATTTATAAAGTAAAAATAACTTCCAGCATCAAATATTTGTGTGTGTGTTAATTAATGTGTGTGTGTGTATATGTGTTAATGTGTGTATGTGGTAATATGTGTGTGCGTTAATGTGCAAAGTGCGTATGTGGTAATTTGTGTGTGTGTGTATGCATTAATGTGTGTGTGTGTGTATGTGTTAATGTGTGCGTATGTGGTAATGTGTGTGTGTGTTAATGTGTGTGTGTGTGTTAATGTGTGTGTGTGTGTGTTAATGCGTGTGTGTGTGTGTGTGTTGGCTGTGATGTTAATTAAAAGGAAAAGTTGCAAACGTGAACAGGATCTGAGTTTTGGCCTGACAGTTCATCCTACAGGTCCGGTGG
>JBBPBX010044235.1:12951-27540 GCA_038048925.1 Garcialebias charrua | reverse complement strand
GAAAACGCCTCTGTTGGTGCTCGGAGCTGCAGCTGATGATGGGCAACATTACGTAAAAAACATTGTGAATGTAAAGCAATAAATTACATCTGCGGGGCTGGACGTGTTCACTCAGATGAGTCAAGATGTTCACAGGTTCATCCCTACTTCTCTGCACTTGGTCTGTGGACGAATGAGATGTGTTTGAGTTGAGCTTTCTCCTGCATCCTGTGAACAGATCTCCCTTTAAAGGGCTCAGATTGTGGACGCAGCCAGCGTACAGTTTCCAGGTCAAGACCCCGAGCCTCGGGTTTGATGCCTCAAACCGAGCCTCGTCGCTCCACATCCAGCTGAAACCGCTTTGAGGAACGTCTGCACTACATTCTGAGGATAGACGGAAACAAATAAAACGGGAATCTGTCAAACGAGTGAAGGTTTAACAGTAATTAAAACACCACCTTTCACGTGAAACTTGCCTCCTAATAATAAATAATGGTGAGTTAATGGATCAAACATGGGATGATTGTGCTTTGTTCACTGTAGAAATCCACTCACTTTTTATTTTTTTGACATGTTTCCAGTTCCACTAAAGCAACCAGCTTTAAAGGTGGATTCATTTAGTTTCTGATTAAAGACGTTACCTGCGGATAAAGTGTAAACGCGTGTAGAGAACGTTGCCGACCGTCACGTCGTTTTGAGTCAAATCTTGATTTTTATCTTCCAGACGTTTCTTTTTCTGTTTCGCACAGCCGCCCTGGAAAACTGGAGTTAATGTGAGCCAAATAAAAACCATTCCTAAATACAGCGGCCGGTGCGCTGTAGGGCGTTCGTCAGCTTCATAAATCAGAAGGAGTGCATCAGGGTGAGCTGTCAGACAAGTGCAGAGGGAGGAGGAGGAGGACTCGGGAGTAAAAACAACTCCTTCTTACTGACTGGCCTGAAGCTATCAGGTCAACTCAAGATCTAACTCTGAACACACAAACGCCTTCGTGTTTTTGTGCTCGTCCTCGTCTTGTCGGTGTGTTCCTTCAGCATGTTGAGATGAGTGTGAGAAAACGACATCACAACGTTGCCTATCTGATAACAGACGTATCATCACCCATGTTGCCAACGCCTCAGTAAGGAAAGTAGCTGCCGGCCATGTGCTCACCTATCTTCTATAATTGGCCATGTTCATGTAATTTCAGCGGACGCTGTAGGAGGAAGGATTAACGTCGTCAGAGACAGAAATAGTAAAAAGCACGCCAAGTGTTGTCACAATTTATTCTTTAACTGTACCCAAAAGAGATGCACAGACTAACTTATTTGTTGACTTATTTTGGCTTTTTTACAAGTCCGGTTTGAGTTTTGAATAGTTACTTGTTGTTTATGAGGCGTATATTTCCATAAACTACTAACAAGGCAGATTCAGTCAGCGGCGGCTCCGTGCAGGAGTGATTCATTTGCAGTGTGGAGGTGGAGGGGTGAACATCTTCTGTTGTAACTGCAGCTGGGAAGGACTGACGGAGGAGAAGGGAGACTCGACACGGCAGTGCTCGCTGCTCGTTGAGGAGTATGAACGATGCATGCTTTCACATCAGTCTATGAATGTCTCTAGTAACACCAGGAACAGTCGCTAAATTTCTTGGTATTGATGCATTTTGGGGGGAAAAATATCTTGAGTGCTCTGAATACTCACTAGTTACAACGTTGTTGAGTTGGTAACGCTGGTCAGCTGTGGCTCTATAACCTGATGAAGTGATGACATGTGGTCTGTGAGACCACCCAGTCATGGGATTTAACAACAGACTTATTACGGAGGGAAGATTGATGATGAGCCTCAGCGACTTTGGGGTTCATTAAAAAATGGGTAACCACAAAGAGAATCGCTAAACTGAGAAAATGTGTCTCGTTCTGAAAACGATACGTGGCACAAGTCTGTCAATGTGTTGTGCTCCATGTCAACCCAGCTGAGTTCTGCTCCTCTTTTGGTTCCTCGATGCTCGTTTTGATTCTGAGAGCTCTCATCTGTGATTTATGAATGGCTAGAAGTAAAGCGGGACTGGTTCTTTTGACCATTTTGAGTCTTTTTTTTTTTTTCTACACTAATGTAGGATTTGGCCTGCTTGCAGAGGTGAAAGGGTACAGTTTACCCAGGGTCATCTGTAGGGAGGGCCCCTTAAAAAGCCTGCAATGACGAGGGTTTTACATTATGTGTGACAGATTTGGATCAAGTTAGCACAGGGCCACACCAAGATGGTTTCTACATGGAGCCCAGAATTTCATGCAGCCCTCCTGGCCCCTTGTGGCATTTTAAAAATGGTATCTTCTTGGGCTGCCACTCGACGGCCAACATCAGTCATGAATGAGTCTACAAAATATCAGTTATTCTATATTTCCTTGCTTGTGTCCAAGTCAAGTCATATTTATTTGTATAGCACAGTTAAAACAAACTGTTACCAAAGTGCTTGCGTTGCTAGAGTTTAGAACGTGTTTCAAAGGTTTATGTTGTTTATTTGTCATATGCAGGTTAACACAGGGTCAACAGTGCAATGAAATGTTCAGGATGAGAAGAACCGATTTGACTCGCTAAAAAACAAACAAACAAGAACGTAAAACATGCAATAAGAGTAAGAGTACCAAAAAGTGAAAAAGAAATGCAGTATATGTACAAGGTCCAAAATAAATATAGTAAACAACTATCACATTTGCCACGGGCAGCTCCAATCTATCTCTGTCGGTTCTAAAAGCTACGCCGATAATCAAAAATGATTACTAATCATTAGAGGTGTAACGTATGCTAAAATAAGATTTCGGTTCGGTTCAATTACAAGGAGGGTTCGGTTTATTTTCGGTACAAAAAACAAAACAAAATAAAGACATATAAATTTTTTTTCAAATATGCCAAGTAAACAATACATTTGCATAAAAATAAATAAAAGCGACCCATTTGGATGATATTTTAAATAAACAGCACTCTTTACAATAAATAAACTATATTAACAATAATAAAAATCTTAATAAATACAATAACAGTCAGAACCAGAACAATAAGCAGCAACAGACTGTTTACAATCTAACTAATCAAGTTTTAAGTTTTTGTCCAAAAAGACCAACTTGTCCACATTTTCTGCCAAAAGCACAGATCTAGTTGCAGTGAATATCTCCAGTGGTGGAGAAAATCATCTCAATAACAAAAGTAGCAGCAGTGTGTCTGTATTTGTCCTCATTACTCACAACCTCTTCTTGGACCTGCTCCTCCAGGTGGGACAGGTGCCTGGAAAAGTTCAGAGTTTAGTCATCACACACTTCTTAGCTGCAGGTGATCTCTGGTGGATTTCCCAGAGGAGGAGGAAGAACAACAGCTGCTATCTCTGTTCCAGACTGGAAATAAAACGGAGGTAAAAAAAATAATTTAATAAGATTATACTGTAATTTTAAATTAAAAAGGTAAATTAGATAATAATAATAAAACAACAATATCTCTTCTTGAACGGTTGTTCTGAGGTGGTTGAATCTCTCGGTCATCATCATCATCAGGGCTTTAATCTGCGCCAGGGCTTGTTGACTATATCAGTTTTAACTTTTTCATAAAGTGCTGAACTTTTTGACTGAAGTGTTGACGTAATGGATGTTCGTAGCGACGCTCAATAGCATTAAAGCCGGTGCATCAACAACATTCAGACGTAGATCCAGAGATTAAAAAACTCCTACAGCTTGTGTTATTGCTCTGGACTGATCTGAATTACCTGATAAAAGTTGTTTAAATGCTGCTGTTAGCGGTGTTTGCAACATGCTGCTTTTCTTGCTTGTAGAAGACGTTCACATTCAGATGACGTCGTTTCAAGAGCGTTAACAAGTTAGACGTGTTGCTGCTGCAGATCCAGTCTCCGTGAAACAACTTCCACACACAGCTTTGGATTTGCGCTCGTCTTTTAACAAGAAAGCCATAATGTTCCTAAACATGAGACCACAATGAGATGCTAGGCTGCTAAATGCTGCGCGTGCTGCAAGATAATAACGCCGTGCTGAAACACGCCTAGGAATTTTAGTGCCGCGGCGCATATATTCTTCCATTAATAACATTTAATGAGTGAAAAAATAACCAAAACGGTACGCAGGTGGACCGAACCGAACGTGTCGTACCGAAACGGTTCGGTACGGCACGTGTACCGTTACACTCCTACTAAACATCTGGTTCAAAATGTGGGGGCGGCTGTCAAAGGGGGTGAAAAGCAAACTGATACTCAGGGTGGAAGTGGGCAACAGAATAATGTGCAAGCTCACGACACAGTCCTGCACATAAACTAGGCTGTGATGTTTGTGGTGGTGGTTTAGGTATTTGGCCAAGTGACTCGGACTATAAGAAGATGATCTGTGTCTCTGGGTGTGTGGTCATCTCTTTAGTGTTCAGAACATGTCATGAACATGACAAGCTGATGATGAAACCATGTTAAAAAGCACAGATATGTCATGTCTGCTAAGAAGTTTCCCGCTTATTTTCTTCCAGACGTTTCAGGATGCATCGGTGCTGACTTTACATCGTTCCCATATCCACTCTTGGGTTTGGCTAAAATAGGTTTCCAAGCAAAACGTAGTGATTCCTGTAAATATTTTCTCACTGAAGTGCAGATTTGTTAAACAAACAGGGACTTCCTCACGTTCAGAGACGCAGCTGGTCGTTCCAACTCTGGGCGGTTTAAAAGTCAAGACTGTGTTGGCAGCTCGTCCCTGTCTGGCTCTGAGGAGGACGCAGCGCTGCAGTTCCCAGTGACACCGTCTCCTACACGGCACTCTCCTTGTCCTTGTTCTGTCCTTTAACGTGTTGACGTCCTGCTGTCTACATGGACATGACTGTTTACACCACCAAGCAATGCTCAGCTAAGTTGGTCAGCTGCAGCCGGTTGTGAGAGAAATTCAGAGTATTCAGAAAATCTTAGTTTCATTGTATTTACTCAGGGTAACATTCCCGAGCTAACTGCAGGTAATTTAACTCTCAGAAGAACACTGAAGGCCTTGTTTGCTCTTTGTTAGTCTGTAATTTGAGCTCTGTTCAAAAGCTCAAACTGTTATTTTGTCAAGGGTAAAGTTTCTCTTGGACATAAGGCATTGATATTTCCCTTTTTTGTGGTAATTTTCCCATGATTTGATTAAAACACGGCTGAGTTTCTGGTCTGAATGAACTCAGGTGCTGAGAAATAGTAAATTCAGTCCAGTATATACAAATAAGACACTTTGACTTCCCATTTGTACCATGTTTTCTGTGAGATCAGCTATTTGATCAAACTGACCTGAGTTTTGAGGAGAAAGCTGATCGTCTTGCTCAGAAAGCCGAGCTGTCCGAGCGGTACCTCCTGCTTGTCTGGTCTCGTTTCCAAGTCCAGCCTGCAGCCACAGCAGAGGACAGGGATGGTGTGATGTCAACACACAGATGGTAGCGCCGGGCCCTCATGCAGACGTGCAGATGGCACCTTTTTAAAACATCCTTGCCCAAAACATTTTTCATTCTTCCTGGCTTGAGGAGAGGGACAAAAAAAGAATTTGAGGTCGTAGTATCTATGATATGTGAGCTATTTGACCATGAAGCAGCATTATTTGTACTGGCTCACAAAGGCTGTTCGTTTAATCACAAGTTTAAAGGTCCGCTGACATCATCTTACAAATTTGCATGAAATTATAGATATATATATATTATCATTCAACTATGTTATTTTTTGCAAACAAAATGATAAATTAATGAAAATTCCTTTCAAACTGAATTTTAAAATAAAAACCTCTTTTCTCTCTGAAAAATCCGACTACAAGCGAATGCAACACTTGTGACATAGGAGAAAGAATGACTTTAGAACGCCCCATATAAATATTCATGCGAACAAGAAATAAAACAACAAAATTATCAATCTAAGTTAAGATTTGAGCTATTTGTCTTTAGTTTTGGAAGCAGGAAGTTAGATGAGCAGAACAGCATTTTCTAATTTAGGTCAGCACCCGTATGTATTTGACTCTTACCTGTTCAGGAAGCAGGGAGCTCAGTCCGAGGGGAGGCAGCTTTATTTATTCAATTTTTGACGAAGGTCTTACATCTTTTGGGAAAGTGAAAAGGCTAACTTGTTCACTGATGATATTAGAACACCCAAATGCGACACACCGAAGGCGACACACCAAACCAACATTTTTAAAAGTCTTCCCAAAAAAAAGGCGATCTGGCTGAGAATGAATATGCGTTAATGGCAGACGCAGAGTGAAGGTCCTGCTTCCGACGTCACAAATGTTGCATTCGCTTGTAGTCAGATTTTTCAGAGAGAAAAACGGTTTTTCATTTCAGACTCAGTTTGGAAGGACTTTTCATTATTTTATCATTTTGTTTGCAAAAACGAACATAGTGGAATGATCAAATATATATCTTCTATCATTTCATGCAAATTTGTAAGATGATGTAAGTCAGGTCATCTGGACGGTTTATTATTTTTTTGTTGTTGAAAATAGGCCTGTCACGATAAACGATAAATCAATTAATCGCATGATGAATGAAAATTATTGACCTTATTTTCATTTACCGGCTTTATCGTTTCTTCGTGTCTCTCTTTCCACTGAAGACACGGCTCAACACCTGTGCTGTCCACTGACCCCTCCCTTTCGCTTTAAAATCCATTTTAACCGTCAAAATCACGTTTTTGCATCGTTAAAAGCAGCTAAGCTGAGAAGCTAAGCTAACAGGCCGACCTCAGAATAAACCTCCATCTTGTCGAAGCTCCAAAATTCACGGTTGAAACCCATGCCTTTGTGTAAAAAGTTGTTTTTATTTGCCAAAAAGAAGGTGAGAACTTGTTTACTGATTTTTATTTTTAAATTAAAAGCTTTGTGTGAAAAATGCTATGCTAAAGAGCTCACCGCTCGGGGCTTCAGACCATCGCTCCCTGTTATTGGTCCCTAGACAGCTCCCCCCACTCAGACGTTCCAAGCCGGAACAAAGAGAGATCACATTGTGGCGCCAAGATAGTTCCCCCATGCTAAGAGACTGCTTTGAAAACACAAACTGGTCTGTCTTCAAAGAGGCAGCTACGAATGGAAGTTCAGTTGACCTGGAACTTTATGCTTCCTCAGTCCTGGGTTACATCAGTACATGTGCTGAAAATGTATCCATAAGAAAGTATGTTAAATTCTACCCCAATCAAAAACCCTGGCTAAATAAGGATGTCCGCACCCTGCTGGCAGCCAGGGACACTGCTTTCAAGTCTAGAGATACTGAGGAGTTGAGAAAGTGCAGGAGAGAACTGGATGATGGCATAAAGAAGGCCAAAGCCGCGTATGCACAGAGGATCGAGGGTCAGTTCATCTCACATGATCCACGGAGCATGTGGCAGGGCATCAAATGCTTAACAGACTACAAGGGCAAAAGCAAACAATGCCCCAGGGACCCATCCCTGCCTGATGCCCTCAATAAGTTTTATGCACGTTTTGAAGATCCAAACAGACCAGCTAGCACCAGGCTCACCTCATCACCAGACGAGGAGCACCTCAAAGTGACCGCAGCAGAAGTGAGAGGTAGTCTCAGAAGGATCAACCCTCATAAAGCTACGGGTCCAGACAACATCCCAGGGAAAGTTCTGAAGGAATGTGCGGACCAGCTCTGTGAGGTGCTGGCTGACGTCTTCACCACCTCACTTTCACTGGAGTCAGTTCCCACCTGCCTGAAGACTGCCACCATCATCCCAGTCCCAAAAAGCTCCACAGTGACTGGTCTGAATGACTATAGACCGGTGGCTCTCACCCCGATAGTCGCTAAATGTTTTGAGAAACTGGTCATGTCCCACATCAAGACAACCGTCAACATCAGCGAGGACCCTCATCAATATGCATACCGCGAGAACCGATCAACAGAGGACGCCATCTCCTCTGTGGTCCACACTGCTCTCACCCACCTGGATCAGAAGGACTCATACGTGCGTCTGCTCTTTGTGGACTTCACATCTGCCTTCAACACCATGATCCCCCAAACTCTGATAGACAAACTATCCACACTTGGACTAAGCCCCTCCATCTGTAACTGGGTACTAGACTTCTTAACAAACAGACCACAGTCCGTGAAGATCCACAACTTCTCCTCCTCCACCATCACCCTCAGCACTGGCTCTCCTCAAGGATGTGTGCTGAGCCCTCTTCTGTTCACTCTGCTCACATATGATTGTACAGCCACACATCCAGGCTGTCATATTGTTAAGTTTGCAGATGATACAGCTGTGGTGGGATGCATCACAGATAATGATGAATCCAGCTACAGACAGGAGGTGGAACATCTGGAGAGCTGGTGCAAAGAGAACAACCTTCACATGAATGTGAAGAAGACGAAGGAGATGATTGTGGACTTCAGAAGGAACAAACACACCCACACCCCACTGTATATAGGTGGATCTGCGGTGGAGGTGGTCTCCAGCTACAAGTACCTGGGTGTACACTTGAATGATAACCTCAGCTGGAGCAATAACACCACCAGCCTGATCAAGAAAGGACATCAAAGACTCTACTTCCTCAGACGGCTGAGACGAGCTGGTCTGAGAAGCTCAGTCCTCACCTCGTTCTACAGGTGTGCAGTGGAGAGCGTCCTGTGCTCCAGCATCAACGTGTGGCATGGAGGCTGCACAGTTGCAGAGAGGAAAGCTCTACAGAGAGTGGTGAAGGCTGCACAGAAGTCTGTGGGAGTCAGTCTCCCCACCATCACAGACATTTACACCTCCAGATGCAGAAAAAGAGCCACCTGCATCATGAAAGACCTCACTCACCCAGCACACTCACTCTTTGCACCACTCCCCTCGGGACGGAGGTTGAGGAGCATCAAATGTAGAACCACTAGACTGAGGAACAGCTTCTACCCTGAGGCTGTCAGACTCATGAATAAATAAATAATAAGAATAAACACTGCAAAATGTCACATCATGTTGATACTGATCTGTTTCTTGTTGCTGCGTTCATCTGTGACCATCTGCTCATAATGACTCATGTTCGTGCTGCTGTTTATAATGATGTTTTTCTACTACATTAGGGCTTAGTGTATTACTAGCTGATGTCTCTCTTAGTTAATCCTAGATGTTATTATTGTTTTTCTCTTGCATTTGTTGTTGGATGTAACTGGGACCCTGTGTACATAATCTCGTTTTCAACACATGTACTACATGCGGTGCAAATGACAATAAATTCTCTCTGACTCTGACTCTCACATCACCGAGTGGTCGCCATTTTGAGAACCGAGAGACAGCCCATGTCACGTCAAGGGCCCTCCCTCCCATTTTTCTTAAAGAGACATGCTGCTCGCTCCCTCACTATCCATCCTTTGGTTCAAACAGTCTTATACTGCCATCAGGTGGTCAAAAGGTACTACACCACAAACAAATCAACAACTCTTCAAAAAAAATTGACAACTAATTATTAAGTTTCAAACAATATTATCGTTTATCGCAATAATTTCTGAGACGATTAATCGCCCAGCAAAATTTATCGTGACCGGCCTAGTTGAAAACGTTTAGTCTTTCATCCAAAAGACTTATCAGTCCAAGGAGCCACAACAAACTCGTTTTTTTAAGTGGCTTAGTGGGCCAACCATTTTGGCTATGGCTGCCTCAGAGGAGTCGACGGGGGAGAGGGCGGACTCCAAAATCCATCTTATCACCATCAAACTGGATGGCCCACTAAGAGTGTGCTGCTTATGGGACTGAGTTTGTTGTGGTTCCCCGGACTGATGAAAGTCCTTTTTGGATGAAGGACGAAACATTTCAACAACAAAAAATAAAATAAAAACGTCCAGGTGACCTAACTTAACTTTGTTGGACTAATAACTATTGAATTACAGGAAAAAGAAAAAAAAGCATTAAGGTAGTTGTGTAAGCATGCTTTATCTGACTTACTGACACAATGTTGATCTGAACTTGTTGAATTTACAGCTGGTGCTGGCTTTAACTTGTAAATATTTGTATTTTTTTTTAAACTGTCCACAGGCTCTGACAGTGCAGATGATGATTAAAACTGAAAACACAAGAGAAGCAGTTATTCTGGAAAAATTAAAACCATGAATGAAAACCTTTAAAAACTGAATAATGGTTTTAACCGCTGTGTCCTTCACCCACACTCAAAACAAATGCATGTACTTTGAACACGAACTATTAACTTTATTAAGTCATTCATTGAGAAGTTTTCCAAAAATATCTGCTTGGATCTTTGTCTTTTATTACCACCTATGGACCTCCCTTTGAACTGTTAACAATTATCTGCTCCGACTGCTGTGAAATGGAAATGGCTGCAGTGCCAGGTGAGCAAAGCTTGAAGCTAAGCTATCGTTTATTATTAAAGCCTGAACAAACGGTTAGAAGGAACATCAAATCCAGATGAAGGGGAGACTATGCCGTTAAAAATCTCCTTATATGAGGCTTTTCACACAGCTCGCTTTGTACTGTAGTTGGTGCTGGTTTGTTTTACACATGTTGGGCTGTTTGTGGATACAATCAGGAAGTTGTGACTCTACAGCACATATGTCAAAGTCAAGGCCCGCGGGCCAGATCCGGCCCACAAATTAACTATGGCCCCCTGGATGATATTTAATTTCTATTAGAAACGGCCCGCAGGCCACAGCCGCCCGCTGGTGTTTTGCACGCACCAACACTACATACCCCACAATGCAACGGTAGTAGGGGTGGGGCCGATCCGGAGTCGTGTCTCATGAACCCAGAGTAAAAAGACCCGCTTCATGTCTCATTCAGGAAATCCATTCCATAGTTTGCAGCCAGCTACAGCGTGCGGACTGAGTGAGTAGCACTTTAGCTAACAGCTAGCCAACTTTTCATCGTAACATGTCCGCTGTGTGGAAGTATTTTACACTAAACACCACAAGACCGCAACGTGCAATGTCTGCAGAGCCATAGCGCCACATTAAACCGCTGTCAAGTTAGTTTTACGTTGGACATTCGAGCTCTGGGGCTTCAGCGGGACGCCACTCTCGTTGAACCGACACAGGGAGACCGACCGTGGCCAGCTGCGTCCAGTCCGGCCCGCTGTCTGACCGTCTCGTAGGAGGGACAGGCTGAGAGTGGCTGACCGAAATCGGAGCGCCTGCCCCGGATTGAACAAGAAAAAGACTCTGCTGAAGCCACGGAGCTCAAATGTTCATCGAGAAGTTGCTAAACTTCATCGTAATTATAGAAAATGAAGGATTTCTTACGATGAAGTTTAGCAACTTCCCGGTAAACATTTGAGCTATGTGGCTTCAGCGGTGTGTTTTTCTTGTTCAATCTGGGTGGGCGCGCTCAGCCTGTCCCTCCACCGAGACGGGGACGCGGCTGGCCGGGTCCGGATGCCTGTTTCAGTTCAGCGAGAGTGGCGTCCCGCTGAAGGCACGGAGCTCGAATGTTCACAGAGAAGTTGCTACACTTCATCATAATTAATGACCAACAGCCATCAGCTGTAGAAAATGAAGGATTTCGCAGCTTGATACTTGCAGCCAACAGTAAACGATCATAAAAAGCATATTAATTAAAAATCACAAGAAAACTGTTTAAAAAAACGAAACATAAACAGCCACATTATAAAACGATGTAAAATACTAAAAACAGGAACAAGTCTGTGTTGATTTATGCCAAGAACTTAACAGATGTAAAGCTACTTAATATTTTATTTAATTCATTTTATTCGTTAATTTAAAAGAGACAAAATAAAACAAATTCATCAAAAAGAAAACACTAAATTAAAAGAGTGCAGAAAGAATTAAAAAATCTTATCACCCCCTTATAATAAATATTGAACCAGTCCGGCCCTTGGCTTGTAGCAAATTTTATTTTTATTTTTTTGGCCCTCTGTGAATTTGACTTTGACACCCCTGCTCTACAGGGACATGAACAATTTTGTGCACTGTTGCAGTTTATCACACACAACAGTAGAGTGATCTGTTAACCACTTATAACGAAAGGTTCCCACATACGTGGGAGTACTTCAGTCCACGCATACCGGATTAGACTTGAAGCGGAAGCCTGCAAGTCAAAGCTCATTTTCACGATTACGTACGTGTACTTAGTGTCGCACCATAAACTGCCCGGCGACGGACCGTTTTGTATGCGACACCAATGTATTAAATTTCCCTTCTTCATCCTTGATCTGGTTCAATGGCCTTTTCTTTTGTTTTTTTGCCAAGATGCAAGCAATCTCTTCCTCTGTTGACGCCACGACTGAAATGGTGAGAAATGAAGGAATTTGTCATGAGATAATTAAAATCAGGACCAGCGTGGCTGCGGGAGGGTCTGGACATTTCCTGGTGGGCTGGTCTGATGTGTGGGCTGCAGGGCCAGCGCCCCCTGTTTTATTTATTTTTTATAACTTTTTATTAACAACATATAAACACAGAGCACTGCTGTGGCTAGACTGCCAGATCTTTTTTTTTTTTGCGACCTGTCAATCAATCCAGTAGGCGTGTCAGCAAATGACCATACATCTCCTCCTACATGTCTTTGCGTGAGTGCAGCTACAGCGTGCGCTCTCAGGACATGATTACCTGCAGTGTTCCGTCAGTGAGGACTGAACTTGGCAAAAGGGCCTTCTCCTACTCTGCTCCTGCTTCCTGGAATATCTTACAAAAAGATCTGAAGCTCTCTTGACCTCTCTAAATGGCTTTGGAAATCTGTTGGAATCCTGGCAAAAACCAATGCAGACATGTTCCTGTTTTTTATTTTCTACATCTACCTTATAATCTGTCTGTTTTGCTACTTTGATATCTTTGTTTTAACTTGTTAAAAAAATCTGTATTTCTCTCTTATGTTTGTCTATTGTTGATTGTTCAAGGAAAATCTTCTGGTGCTGTTGTCATCATTCTTTAGTTTGTAGACAGGTCTCTCTTGTAAATGAGTCCTCGAGGCTCAATGAGATTAACCTGTCTAAATAAAGGCTGAATGAAAATTGGCGACTTCAATTTGTCCCAAAGGTAAACGCCTCTTGCCTGCGGGGCTGGGCTGCAGCCCATCAGGGTAAACGCTCGAGTATGAAGTCTGAACCGTCTGTGGACCGTGCACGCAGTGTTCACAGTCTGCCCGAGTCTGTGGGAGCCTTAAAGGGGACCACATATAGGTCTTTAAAATTTTTATGTTATGTCTGTGTGCTATCTTGACAATATTAATTCATTTTAATACACAAAATAATTCTTAGATAATCAATTATACCCTTTTTAATTCTGCCATTTTTAACTTTCGTTTTGAACGACCGGTTTCTGATACAAGTTCTGAAGTCCACGCCCTTCAACGATCTGTTTACGCCCTCTGTAACAGCCAGTATCTGTAATGTGTTGTTGTTTTAAAATTAGCTCTTTTTTTATTACTCATTTGACTTACTGTTAGTGCTAGCTTAAGATAACTTACCGAAACCCGTCTGAGCGCGCCACAATTTGCTGCTCCTTTTAGCATTAGACCACCCGAATCCGATGCTAATGTTAGCTTGTTCCTCTTCCGGTGTTCGCCAGCTCCGCTCGTTGCACGCGGCGATTTTGGGAGTTATCGCTGTTCCAGTCAAGACAACACAAAGTTCACCAAGTGTCTCCCGTAAATTAATCCGTAAGGAGAAGGTCCTCGCTGCTGCGAGGCTGCAGCGAGGCTGTACAGTTGAAGCTCCGCTTCATCCGCCAGAGGAGGGGTCCCGTTGCCACCGGTCCCTACGCCGGGGGTCTGCTCGTTTAATTTTTACCGGCTGCGCGTTGGGAGCGATCGCAAATACACTAAAAATTGAACTAAAACATAAAAATAACAATTATACTTTATTTATAAAGCCATTTAAAAAAACCACAGCTGCAACAAAGTGCTGTACACATGAAATTAAGAACATATAAACAAAAGATGAGATGAAATCATGAAAAACAACAGTCATGTGTTTAATACAGAAGTGGGTTGAGCCTAACCAGGGGTTGCTAGGTGAGGGGCTGGACTCAGGTTGGGGTGGGTTGTCCTCTCGCTTGTGACGTCACATGCGAGAGTATTTTAAAACGAAACGTATCTTATCACAGTAAAATAAATCTACTTAGAGTAAATAAACCACTGGGTGCATTTTTTTGGCACAAGGACTGTTTTTTTATGAAGTAAATACCCAAAGTTGAGTAAAAAAAACATTAAAAAGTGAATTTTGCATGTGTGGTCCCCTTTAAAGGTTCAGTCTGCAGTTTCTGTAGAACATCAGCACTTAGAAAAAATTTCAACAAGCAAAGCATTCTGATCCCTCCCCCTCAGAGCCATATATGGCTCTGCCCCCTTGTGGTCTGTTAAAATTCAAATTCAAGCTCTGTTTTTATTGGCTGATTCAAATTCAAGCTCGGTTTTTATTGGCTGGTTACAAACTTTGTTTTTATTGGCTGGAAAATGGCGGGTCACTTTTTCTTTTTAGAAATGCTTATTTACCACCTGGAGAAGCAAGGGGACAATATTTTTTTTTGTTTTTTTCAGAGATTACTTCTCTAACATCAATCTAGTGACAGAGTGAAGAAATATGTTAAAAATATATTGTTAGAAAAGTTACATATAGCAGCTTTAAGAAAAGTTCCTGAAACAGACCGTTCAGAGGGAAAGCCTCTGAAAGTCGTAGGGAAAATAAGCAAGTTATTTTTTGTCTGGTTCAATG
>JBBPBX010044234.1:0-19873 GCA_038048925.1 Garcialebias charrua | reverse complement strand
TGTTATATAACTTCAGGAATCAGAGTGAGAAGATATGATGGCTGGAGGATGATGGGAAGTGCAGATGTCACATTATCCCCTAGGACCAATTACTGTAAATGTATTATTAAATTTCAGGGCTCAGAAATAATTTTTGATGTACATTTTTATTTTGATTCCAGTAAATTTAAGCATTAAAAAGCTTATGTTACCACTTTTCCTATTACCGGTATTATAAAATAAGTCTAAGTTTATTGAACTGTTTCAAACACTACATATACATGGCTTTTTTGTGTGTAGGAGAGCCTATATAGTATTTAGATAGAATAAGTACACTTTATCCACTGTCATTTAAAGAGAAAATGTAAAAATAAAAAAGGTAGGATGGGGTATTTTTATTTATTTATTTTTTGCTTTGTGATCCTGGATAAAATCAAAATGTTTCCATTTATGCTGCTCATGTTTCTTGTGTAAATAAAATTGTTGGCGGTGTATCAAAATATGTACTGTACCAACAATAGACCAGAGATGCACAACCCAGTTGGCAGGTGCTAATGTTGGATGTAGTACAGGTTTTCTTCAATTGATCCTCAACATCAGTTTATTAAAAAGTACAGGTAGTCCCCTACTTACGAACGAGTTCCGTTCCTACGTACGTTCACAAGTCGAAAATCATCGTAAGTCGGAAAACACATACACACTGGCCGCCACCTGTACATGTACATGTACGGTACTGTACAGTTACCAAGCACTTCGCCTATCCTAACACAGCACCCTACATAATTATCAAAAAACACATACAGTAAATTTGGAGCCATAATGAAGGAAAAAAAGAGTTAATTTCTTACTGGGAGCTGGTGAATTCTTCCTCCGTCTGTTAGCATGTTAGCTCGTTGCACGTCCGAGCTCTGCAGCTTCCTGCTGCTTCACGCGGTCCAAACTGTTTACAGGAAGGCCTGTTAGCATGTTAGCTCCATACATTTGGAGCCATGATGAAGGGGAAAAAGAGTTAATGACTTACTGGGAGCTGGTGAAGCCGTTTCTCTGTGTGTTAGCATGTTAGCTCCGTGTCCCAGCAACATCCGAGGCCTCGAAGCCGTTTTTCTGCGTGTTAGCATGTTAGCTCCGTGTCCCGGCAACATCCGAGGCTTCGAAGCCATTTCTCCGCGTGTTCGCATGTTAGCTCAGTGTCCCAGCAACATCCGAGGCCTCAAAGCCATTTCTCCGCGTGTTAGCATGTTAGCTCCGTGTCCCAGCAACATCCGAGGCCTCGAAGCCATTTCTCCGCGTGTTAGCATGTTAGCTCAGTGTCCCAGCAACATCTGAGGCCTCGAAGCCGTTCCTCCGCCTAAGACGTCCACAGAGTTCACCGAGCGTTTCCAGCTCATGTATCTGAGCGCAGATCGGACACACGGTCCGTCCAAAGCCGGCTGTCGGAGCCGGAGCTAACCAAAGCTAACCGAAAACTGCCGGACACTGACGAAAACTGCCGGCCTCTGACAGAAACTGACAGAAACTGCGTACATCAGCTTCAAAATAATAATAATAATACTTTATTTATAAAGCCATTTAAAACAACCACAGCTGCAACAAAGTGCTGTACACATAAAATCAAGAACATTTAAACACATAAAATAAGATTTTTCAATTTATTTATTTATTTATTTATTTATTTATTTATTTATTTATTTGTGAGATGCATGACGTAACCCCAAAACGTCGTAAGTCGAGGCTGTCGTAAGTCGAGGACTACCTGTATATATATTGATGCCAATATTGCCTCAAATACTCATATTTGTGCTCAAAAACACCCCGATACTTCATACCAATACTACTTTTAGAGTTGATGATGCCATTTTCTTTTCCGTTTTGCAAGAAACCAAAACCAAAAAGTTTAAAATGTCTGTAGTTTGGAGATATTTTAAGACAAACACAGGTGATTTAAGACAGCAGATTGCTTGCTTTGTTCTTAAAATAAATTTGTTTCTAATCTGAAGTAATTGAGTAATTTTAAGTACTAACTCAATAACTAACCTCTATGAGTACAGGTAGTCCTCGACTTACGACGGTCTCGAGTTACGACGTTTTGCGGTTACGACGCATCTCCCATTAATTTTTTTTTAAATTATTATTATTATTAACATTTTATTTTGAAAAGCTGAGTTACGCAGTTTCCGGCGGTTTCCGGTTTTACTAGCTGCGGAGGCTACAGCTGCCCTGTACTCTCTAAAAAAGCTAAGTCTGGTCCTCTGGACATTCAAAAAACAAAACGAAACTGTTCATAGTACAACTTACTGTTACTGTGTGTACTGTGAACGTGGTTTTACGTCGTAAACAAATACGTATGGAGGATGGACCGAGCTGGACGGCGGTTTTACAACGTAATAGCAATGGAGAATACGGAGGCGGGACGGAGGAACGGCTTCACCAGCATACCAGTAGGTTATTAACTCTTTTTTCCCTTCATTATGGCTCCCAAATGTGTGTTTTGATAATTATGTAGAGTACTGTGTTAGGATAGGCTAAGTGCTTGGTAAAATACAGTACTGTATGTATAAGGTGAAGTATTTACATATGTTCCGACTTACATCAAAATTCGATTTACGACGCAGCATAGAAACGGATCTCCGTCTTAAGTCGAAGACTACCAGTACTTGGTATCAACAAGTACCCAAACTAAAGTAGTTGTGCTTGATCAAAAAAATTATTTAAAAAAAAAGTATCGGGACACCCTTAACTCTTATATGCTGTGGAGCTGGTACCTTTCAGTAATTAGCATTTATAAGAATGTAAATCCCATCAATGACTGGATAACCAACATTTTGTTCAACTTGTGATTCAAACATTGATTGAGTACTAACCTCTCCTTTTTCCTGATATTCTGGTGCATTTGTCTTTTCCATCACTCTAATTCAACAATTCATTTGCTAGTTCCACTCTGCTTCTCCTCGCCCAGTCTACTTTGACTTTCATGTGTCATGTTATTTAGTATACATCTGCCTCTTCCCTAAGTCTCCATAACCCAAGCCGATGCCTCTGGGTTGAGGAACGTGTGTAGGGGGAAGGGTAAGAATGTCATGACCACTTACTGTTCAGCGCCGGCTCCTCCGGTCGGACTCCTTCGACCCGGGGATCGCCTTTAATTATCCTATACAGGCTTTGCCAACAGCAGTCGGAGAGAGGCAGCTGTGAGAAACAAACAAGTGAGATGACCTGGAAAAAGAAAGCCTTTACTCTGAAATGCCCTGAGGGTTCATAGGGTGACATGTAGAAGAGCGACTGGCAGGGCATTGCATATTGGCAATACCATTCCTATCAGATTAAATCATGTTTGCTTCTCATGAGCTACTGTTTTCTAACTACTGTACATAACGAGATGTTACAGATTTGCATAGTCGTGCAAATTTTGCCGCCTTCAAAATGTTAATGCAAATTTTGTTTTGATAGGAAATAAACTCCAAACCTCTTTGGTGGTGCCTTTGAGAAACCTCATAGCTTTTGTGGTCCTTAAATAACAGTTGCGAGACTATTCTTTACAAAGCCGTTCTGGATAGTTTCCTCTTAAGCGTGAGCAGTAATTTAATCAAGTCCACTGACTTTTCCAAAGGGCAACTGCTAGAACAAACACAATTAAAAAAAATGGGAGACTCTTCTGCTCTCTGGTCCCCTTTTCTCATTTGAGAGGCTGAGCGCAATCCCCTCACGGCCCTGACTTAATTTGCATTTAGAAAGTCAAATTTGGCCTCTCTTCTCTAAAAATTCATAAACTTTAAGTAAAAAAGCAAATTGCACACACAGATGCGAGAAAACTGTGTTCTGACAAAACCTTTCGGGTGAAAACATGTAAGTGGCAAATCACTGAAAATAAAACAGGAATTTCTATCAAGCGATGGGGACATCATGCCAGACTCTCTATGGCTCAGAGATGACACAAAAGTCCTAAGGGGTAGTTTGAACTGTAACAAGGTTAATTAACAAGAATCCTGACCTAGAAATTACTAAATTTTATGCATATTGTTTGCTTTGTACTGTAGGCGTTGCTCTATTCCATAATGGTAAAGTGGGAGTTGAGTGAACTTTAACCCATACATTCACATATACAACCTTCACCAATCTGGATCATGACTGAAACCACAATAATTACCAATATAGGGTGGTCAGACTTAAATACAGGTGATCCCCGACTTACGAGCGAGTTCCGTTCCTGCGAGGTGCTCGTAAGACGAAATCTCGTATGTCAGAACCCAAAACACGCATCACTCGTAAGTCCGGATTTTTGGTCATAAGTCGGAACATTTATGCTAGCGCTACTACGAACACTCGTTTTTCAACACAAACGTACATATGGAAGCGGTTATGTCACATATTTAAAACTAAAATGGATTAGCAGAATGTACATACTAGTTCATAAACATGCTCAGAAACTTGTTTACAAATGGTTAGCTAACACACTTTCATCTAAAAACACATACCAGTGCTGTATTTTCTGTATGTTCTGTACAACTTTACTGTTCGTTAGTCAGCTCGTAAGTCCGGAACCTCGTATGTCGATGTGCTCGTAAGTCGGGGATCACCTGTATAGGGAAAAGGTAAAGAGTTTTATCATTCAGGGGAAAGCTTAGCATAGAGTTGTATTGAAAGCGGCCAGTTGAGGGGGTCCGGGCTTCATATCGTATGCTTCTTAAATGACTGCCTTTAGAGGGAAAGAGACCCCAGGGCAGATATAAAATTTACTGGAGGGATTATGGATTCTCTCTGGCCTTGGGATCCTCTAGAGAGGAACTAAAAGAGAGACCAAGACAATGTAAAATTCCAAATGGGACCGGTACTTTTAGGATTTAGCATGGTTTACAGACTTGGATTGTGTGTCTTAAATAATTTTGGAATTTTTTGATGGACATCAATTAAGTTATTGGATCTAAACTCCATGAGCATGAGATTGACAGACGGATTGGTGCAATGGTGGATTAAAGAGGGAAGAGGAAGCTGAAGTGGAAGTGAAGTTCTCAGTCTACCGGTCAGTCTACATTCCTACCCTCCATTATGGTCATGAACTTTGGGTAGTGACCAAAAGAACAAGATTGCAGATACAGGTGGTAAAATTAATTATCTCTGCAAGCGCTCTCTCTTAGAGGTTATTGTAGGCAACATGATGTTTTAGTGGTTAGCCACCCGCTTCGGATGTCATGGCCCTTATCATTTATTATCATCCCCATTCGTAGCGGTCAGATTGCCCCTCCTGTACCTCCTAGGAGGTTTAAAGGTGCGTTGTCACCGTTACAATAATAATAATAATAATGTCTATTCCTGTCATCTGCGTATGTTCCCATACACAGACGAAATTCGTCTCTGCATTTAACCCAACCACCTACCAGGTGGTGCAGTGAGCAGCCCGAAAGCGCCCGGGGAGCTGGAGAAATAGGTGTGCACTCATAGACACCCCAAGCTGGGTAGTGGCCGGGGCGCGAACCCGCGACCTTCGGGTCCGTAGTCAAAAACCCTGCCACTAGACCATCTTGGCTCCTAGCGATGACAGCAGGCTCCGTCTTTAGCTACGTGGTTAGGTTTAGAGTAAATTATCTTGGGTTAGGTTTAGGGTCTTGGTTAGGTTTAGGCACAAGGGCAGGGCTGGACTGGCCATTCGGGCGTACCGGGCAAATCCCCGGTGGGCCGTCGGTGATTTATGCGATTTATGGGCCGCTGTCACTCATGAACCAAAAAAATAAATTATAGATATTTTTTTGTCAATCGCGACGGCCGATTGGTTGATTTTCTTGAACGATCTCGAGCTAATCCAATGAAATCTCTCAGCACTCTTCCGTCCAGCCCCTTCCCTTGAAACCTGACACCAGCGTGCCTGACAGAAACTGGACTGTGAGGTGCTCACACCGAGCTGAAAGTTCCTCCCTGCAGCCTGAGAGGACGACGAGTGAGACAGGACTCATCAAGGAGTGACGTGACGTCTGCTCTATGCGACCTAGTTTCAGCGCGGCATCTTGCAGGCAGCACGCGTTAGCACTTAGCATTACAGTATTAGCATGTTGTTGCGGTCTCCTGTTGTTAAAAGACCTGCGCAAATTAAAGCTGTGCATGGACGCGGTTTCACAAGACCTGCAGCAGCAACACACGTCACTTGAACGGACTAACCACATCATCCGAACGTGAACGAAGAAAACAGCTTGTAAACACCGATCAGCAGCTGCAACTTTTCTCAGGTAATTCAAATCATTCCAGATCAATAACACAAATAGGAGTTTTTAATGATCTCTGAATCATGTCTGAAATGTTGTTGATGTGCTGCAGGCTTTACTGAACGCTGCTAAGACGTTTTCCATCACGTCAACACTTCAGCACTTTATGAAAAAACTCAGACTGATAGTGTCAGCATGTCCTGGAGCCCTGATGATGAGAGATGAGAGATTCAACCACCTCAACTGCTCAAAAAGAGGTATTGTTCTTTTACTATTACTGTACTATTACCTTTTTAATTTAAAATTATAATCTTATTAACTTTTTTTTACCTCTTTGTGTGTTATTTCCAGAAGTTAGCAGCTGTTCTCTTCCTCTTCAAGGAAATCCACATGCAGCTAAGGAGCTAAGGAGTCTGTGCTGATGACCCTGATGCATGCTCAATAATCCAGGTAAAAATCTAAAAAAAAAACTATGTCTGGGCCTCTGGACATTCAAAAAACAAAACAAAACAATTGTAGAAACGTTTCATCTTTCATCAGAAAGACTTCCTCAGTCTGAGGTGCTGTATTCAGCTCAGTCTTATAAATATCACCCTCTCACTGTGGAAACTCTGTAACAACCTGCCCCCCAACATTAGACAGGCCTCCTCCCTTCACATGTTCAAATCCCTGCTAAAAAAATCATCTTTTCTCTATTATTTCAAACTGTGTGAGCTGACGTAGTGTATATATTTTTTTTTACTGTGTTTTCATTTTAATATTGCTCTTATACATTTTTATTATACTTTTACCGCTGTTAATATCATAATTTTTACCATTGGTGTGTGATACTGTTCTGTACATTTTTAAACCTCTTTTGTGTTGTGTGTGTGAAGCACCTTGATAACAGTTTATCTGTTTTAACTGTGCTATATAAATAAAATAGACTTGACTTGACTCACAGTGGATCAACCAGTTTGTTGATGACAGCTGAAACCAGCTGCTCACATGAGCAAGGAGGACCATCAGCCTAACAATGGATCATTAGCACCCTGATGGTTGTTTGCTATTCACAGAGGGCTGAGTGATACTAGCAACAACAGCATTGTAAGAGGGGGACAGTTGAACCCGGAGGCCTCCACCTCTGTTTAATGATGGACGGTTTCTTTTCACAAAGATGGCCTCCTTTACTCCTCTCTCAAACCATCGTTCCTCTCTATCAAGGATGTGAACATCTTCATCCCTGAAAGAGTTGGCCTATACAAACGTATTGTTCACTTGAAACATTTTCAAAATAATCATTTTATAAGTCTTTTTTGTAAACATATTATTTGTTTAGTGAAGTAAAGACACTATTTTTTATATAAAGCAAGTATTTCTTTATTCATTCAACCTTCATTTATGATATTGAAATCAAGAAATACCTTATTTTTTATCAAAAGTATTTATGTTTTATAAAGTCAAGAAAGACCATTATGTTTTTTGAATATTTTTAATTGGTAATTATTTTATTAAAACATTTAAATTTTTTATGTATTGTGACAGAGGGTTCTTGTTAGCAGCTGCTGAAAGTAACTAATAAAGTAACTTAGTAATCTAACTTAGTTACTTTCCAAATCAAGTAATCAGTAACTTAACTAAGTTACTTTTCCCAAGGACTAATCAGTAACTTAACTAAGTTACTTTTTCAATGTAACTATGCCATCACTGTGGGCCACTCTGCTCAAAATGCCCGGGCCGATTTTTTGTCCCAGTCCAGCCCTGCACAAGGGTAAGGGGTTAGGTTTAGGGTTGGTCCTCTGGGTCAGGTTTAAGGTTAGGTTTAGGAAAACGGTTACATAAACTGAAAAAACCCCAAAAAAACAACACTTCCGGGTTCACGGAAACACGCTGCCTACTCACAGCGATAATAACGCAGATAACGTTTTTTTCAAACATGCTAGGAGGTAGATTGGACAGTTTCGCCGATACATATGGGGATGATAACAGTTGATAATGCCCATTGTATGGACTGACAACATCCGAACCCGCTGGGTTAGCACTGTTGCCTAACATCAAGAAGGACCTGGGTTCAAGCTCCAATTTGGACCTGGTTTTCATGTTCTCCTTGTGTTTGCATGGGTTTTCTCTGGGTACTCTGGTTTCTTCACAAAGGGGGAGTGGTGATACAGAGGTTAGAGAAGGTGGGCCTGTGATCAGAAGTTCACCTGTTCAACTCCCCAGATTGACAATCAAAAATGTGGGTGGGAAATGTGAAACATCCACACCTGCCTTCACCATCATTTCCCCTACTCTGGGCCCTTGAGCAAGCCGCTTTACCCCCACAATCTGCTTTCCTGGGAACCATAGATGGCATCTCTCTGATCCACACATAGGGTTGTGGTAGCTCGGTGGTCTGTGGTTGCATCAGGAAGGGCATCCTGCGTAAAAACAATTGCCAAGTTTTCGTGCGAGTTGGTTCGTTGTAGTGATCCTCTAAGGAAGAGAACAGCTAAAAGGAAGAAAAAAAATCTCTGGTTTCTTCATACAGTCCGAAAATATGCATGTTAGGCCGATCTCCTTTGCAAAAGAGATCTGTGATCTTAACGGGATATGCCTGGTCAAATAATTGTTAGTAAAGAAAATAGTTTGACAAGTTAGTTATCCAGGTGAGACTTGGCGTAGAGCCACTACTCCTCCATATCCGGAGGAGCCAGTCGAAGTTGTTCGGGTATCAGGTAAGGAATTCAACCTGGACACTTCTCTCAGGAGGTAGGTGATCTGGCCATGTCCAACTGGGAGGAGACCCCAGGGCAAGCTGGAGAGATATTTTTCTCGGCCGACCTGGGAGCACTTTATTGCAGTGGCTGTGAAAGGAGATGTCTGGGCCTCCCTGCTTAAGCTGCTACCCCTGCAACCCAACTCCGGAATTGGATGGATGGACGGACAAATGGACAGACGGACAGATGTAAAATACAAAATATAGACGCACATTTGACGTCAATCCATGATTTGGAGAAAAATACATGAAACCTTACACTCATATGGCATCGAGTGGATACGTTATGATTAGTTCACCTTTCCCTGTCCAATATACTGTTAAGTCAAAACAATTTACAGGTAGTCATCGACTTACGATGATCTCGAGTTACGACGTTTCGTGGTTACAACACGCATAAAAATTAATTAAAAAAACATTTTGAACATTTTTATTTTGAAAACCGAGTTCCTTCCGGTTTTGACGGCAGAAGCAGTAGCTTGATGGCAGAAATGTAAACAGTCTGGACCACGTGAAGTACAGGCAGCCTCAGATGTTGGAGGAGCACCAAGCTAACATGCTAACAGACGGAGGAAGGCTTCACCAGCTCCCAGTAGGTTAGTAACTCTTTTTTCCTTTCATTATGGCTCCAAATGTATGTGTTTTTTGATAATTATGTAGGGTACTGTGTTAGGATAGGCTCTGTGCTTGGTAAAATACAGTATATTGTACGTACATAAGGTGCAGTTTGGACGTATGTTCCGAGTTACGTCGAAATTCGCTTTACGACGGAGCGTAGGAACAGAACTCCGTCGTAAGTCGAGGACTACCTGTATTTACATTATTCAAAGCCATATTGACAGTAGGAAATAACCAAATCTGTGTTGTCACAAACTACTTGACTGATCTGAATACCAACTCCATTGAAATCTGTTGCAACAACAAGCCCAAACCGTTCAAGAAATCCTGCAACAAATCATGCAGATTAATTCACAAAAAGTTGAAGTGGATGTCATTTTTTTCAACATAATTCAGGCTAAATTTCTTAGCCCAGAGGCTACATACACAAAGTGTAGTCTGGTCACACAGTCACCAGTAAAAGGTCAGCGACTGGAAGACTGTTTCCTTCGGCAGTGAATAGAAAGGATTTAAGGTCAAACACTGTCACACAGAGAGTTGTGTTCATGTATCTACATTTGTGTGGTTGGCTTGAAAGTTCATGTGTCTGTGTGGTCAGCTATCTGTGGTTAGTTCTAGTTCTTTCATCTGCATACTGCATTTTCTGCTTGCCTGAGTGTGTTTGCTGCACGTGCATGGCACCGTTGACACGTGAGAAATATTGGGCCAAACGTTACAGTATACTGTACCAACATCTGTTTTCTGTGGAGTGTCTTGAATAATGTATTTCCTCACCAGCTTCTCACAAACAGCCAGAGACAAAACGTTGCCAATGCACCAAACATATGCTGTATGCATGTGTGAATTTTTAGCTTTTCCGTGACATTTTGTGAGCCAATTTTAACAATAAAGGAAAAAAAGACTACCGTATCCATCAAACCATTTCTTGGAGGATACATTATCTGTGAAGCGTGAAGTTTTGCAGTATTTTTTTTAGAGATGTATTTCACCATCTTAACCAAATAGCCAGAACTTTGTTACAGTATTAAAAATCCATCAAGATGTTAGCTCAAAAGATTTCTATTTTTGCCATATCGTCTCCCCCTAAATTCCCAATTGAGATCTTTTTAAGAGCTTTTTGAATAAAAGGGCAAACCACAGCCTCCACTTCCCTCCATGTATATTTCATCGTCTCTGATTCTCGTACTGTATTTCTACATCTGTATAAGTCTATATTTTACTTTTACTAAAGCAGGACCTCTGAACAATGCAGCCTTTGGCTCTTAGGAGGCACTAAGTTCTGTCCGATGAATTGGAAATATGAGGTTGAAAGAAAATGAAACAGCTCTCAAAAAAAAACTGCATAAAATTTTAAATACTTTTCAAACCTATTTCGGTTTTGCTATTCATTTAGTAAAAGGTGCAAATACCAAAAAGACGCTACTAGAAATCACTATATGCGATAAACACCTTTTTTCTGACTGCTTGTTCGCCTTATTTTGTTACCTGTTGGAAAATCAAGAATGTCCACAACAGCCAAAATTGTATTTGTCATTGTCACTTTCTTACCCTGTCAAACCGCAGCCAGTCGAGGAATATGGCTGCCCCATACCGAGCCCAGTTACAATATACTGGAGGTTTCTTCTTGTTAAAAGGAAATCTTTTTTTGCCACTGTCACCAATGTACTGCTCAGAATGGGAGATTGTGACAAACTGACGATTCAACTGAACCTACTGACTTCCTTATCATTTTCACTACTTGGCATTTTTAATTTGACTGGATGTTTATAGTAGGGGTGCAAATCTCTGTGTCTGGAGAATCGATTCCGATTTTTGGTGTCACGATTCGATTCAAAATCGATTTTTCGATTCAGCAACGATTTTTGATTCAGAAACGATTTTTCTATTAAAATGGTCATAAATTTAGTTTCAGTTTTGTAACTGACAAGCTGAAAAGAATAAACAACAATGTAAACAAATGGAACATTTATTTAAAACAATAATTTTAGGTTCCTTATTGTATCAAATTTTTTGCATCGTTTGATATTTATACCAAAAATAGGAACAAATAATACAGGAATGCATTAAATTCTGTAACTTAAATAACCAGTATTAGGTTAGCTTTTTGCTCTGTTACTTATAGAAGATTATTGTTTGAATTGATTGTTTGAACTTGTTTTGTTTTTGAAAAAAGGGGCAGATAAAATAAGATTTCTTCTTCTTTCTGCCACCTTTCATTTTATGTATTCTTTCATATACTAAATCAATTAATCGATAAATCGATTTTTGGGTTTTTAGAATCGATTCTGAATCGCCAGGACTAAGAATCTAGATTCTTTTAAAAATTGATTTATTTTCCTGCACCCCTAGTTTATAGTTTTTTTTTCCTTTTATAGATGGCCTCCCTTCTCACCTTACAGCCATCCTCTCACACCGATATGAATTTTTAATTTTTAATTTTAATTATTTTTTTTTTTACCCCTAGTTTATAGTACCCTGAGATGACTTTAGTCAGGGACTTTTGGGTCATTGGGTTAATGATATTTTCATTATTATGGCTGAGAACATTCGTCCCCTCTGCCCTGACAACAATGAGCTTGGTTGACCCCCAAAAGAGCTGAACCCGTCTCCCAAAATACTATTATTTCTTCCCTTGAACCATATGTTTGCATAAACAAAAAGTCCTGTATGTAAGAAGACTGCAGCTAGCTTCTAGGAGACCGCCTGAACTACCGGTACAATGAACTGAGCTGAGAGGGAACTAAAAGTGAGCAGATAGCGTGGCTCATGGCTTTCATCTGTGACTAGTCTTCATGTGTATACTTTGATGTTTATATATGTTTAAAGGTTCAGTATGCAGTTTCTGTAGAACTGCAGCAGTTAGAAATATTTTCAACAGGCAAAGCATTCTGATCCCTCCCCCTCAGAGCCATATGTGGCTCTGCCCCCTTGTGGTCTGTTGAATTTCAAATTCAAGCTCTGTTTTTATTGGCTGATTCAAATTCAAGCTCTGTTTTTATTGGCTGGTTACAAACTCTGTTTTTATTGGCTGGAAAATGGCGGGTCACCTTTTCTTTTTAGAAATGCTTATTTACCACCTGGAGAAGCAAGGGGACAATATTTTTTTTTAAAAAATTTTTCAGAGATTACCTGGCTAACATCAGTCTGTCAGGAGGTAGTGACAGAGTGAAGAAATATGTTCATAAAAAAAGCTACATACTGCAGCTTTAAAGCTGCAGTATGTAGCTTTTTTTATGAACATATTTCTATGCAATGGAGTATTTCCAAATACTTAATTTCCAAAAATTCGCCAGCTCGTAAGTCCATATTGCAATTGCAATATGCAATTTCTATGCAATAATTTCTATGCAAATATGCAATGGAGTCTGTCCAAGATTTCATTTTCCTTGGAGCTAAAATCGACCGCAGTGGGGCATCGGCGCCCGAGATCAAGAGGCGAATCACACTTAGCAGGACTGCAATGCAGGGAATGGAAAAGATCTGGAAGAGCAAGGATATCACCATTGCAACAAAAGTCAGATTGGTCAACGCAACTACCTTCCCTATAATGATGTATGGTTGCGAAAGTTGGACATTTAGAAAAGAAGAGAAAAGAAAAGTCAAAGCTTTCGAACTTTGGTGTTGGAGGAGAATGCTAAGAACACCTTGGACTGCCATGATGACGAACAAGGCCGTTTTGGACCGCGTCAAACCGATAATGTCATTAATGGGCAAAATTACCAAACAGCATCTCTCATATTTTGGCCACGTGATGTGTGCTGATTCTTTAGAAACGTCAATGATGCTTGGAAAAGTCAGTGGAAAAAAAAAGACAAGGCCGCCCAAGAAGAAGATGGCTCGACACAATCATGACAACAATGAATTTGCCAATTGTGGAATTGAAAGAATTGGTGAAAGACAGGAAGGCGTGGAGTATGAAGATTCATAAAATGGCCGAAAGTCGGATGCGACTGATCAGATGATCATCATCAAATATGCAACATGTCCTGAAATCTGACCTTGAAAGTAAAATGTCAGATATGAATCTTCAGTTGCTGTAAGTTGTGGTTCTTTTGGGTAAACGTCAAGAACAAGAGAATTTCTCCAACAACTTTGTTGTAAACAAGTGGTACGTCAGCGTCACTCGCTGCTTAGGTATTTGGCCACGGAATGCTTGTAGTTTTCATCCATCCATCCATTATCTTTCGCTTGTTCCAAAGTCGGGTCGTGGGGGGCAGCAGCTTGAGCACGGAGGCCCAGTCATCTCTTTTCATAGCCACCTCTTCCAGCTCTTTGGGGAGGACCCCAAGACATTCCCAGGCCAAATGAGAGACATACCGTATTCTCCGGTGTATAATACGCTCCGGTGTATAATACGCTTTGGCCAATTTTTGGAAATAAATCAGAAAAACCCGTAGATAATACGCTTCGGTGTATAATACGCGCTGCCGTGACAGTCTTTTTTATGGCCACTAGATGGCGCCAAACCCATTGAAACTATAGTGATACAACCGTGACCTCAGAAACACTTCTCTGATCGCTCTCAGTAATGAACTTTTTGGGAGTTATTCCTGAAGGGACAGTAATACTTTTATTACTTTTAATTTGAATCAAACATTACAAATTGTCAGAAAGATAAAGTTGTTAGTTTCAGATGTCAGCATTTTATGATAAAAACTGATCTTAACACTACACACAACACTGTTAACCTGTTGGTTTGGTTAAAACAACGTCATTAAAGCGTCACATATGGGACCTATGTTAATGATAATAGCAAAAACAGATATTATTCATCTGATTATTAATTAGGACAAAAACAAAAGTCTCTTCTGAGGAGATTGTCCTGAGCTCAAACTAAAATGAGATAAACAGTGTCACTGAATCTTCACTGCAGGTTTGAGAAGAGAAATCCTTCATGAATAACATTTTGGAATAACATTTGCTATTCAGCATGAATTTAAACTGTTTGAATTAAACAGTCTTGATGACTATCAAACATTGGATTCAATAATGCTTATACAAGTAACACAAGGTTATTCATTTGATGACATTTGAACTAACAAAATTAAAAGCAGTCTCTAGATGACTTAATTTGTAATGTACAGCTGAATTTAATTAAAATAAAACTACCTGCAGCTTAAATTCTGCAGTATACGAATTTCTTTTTGGCGGCATTTTCTCTCTTTGTTCTCGAATGTGTAGTTGTTGATTTCTCCTGCTCTCTCCCAGTGATTTGGCGGGGGTGATGGGTTTTATAGAATACACGAATAACAGGATACGCCTCCAGCTACAGTCTGCAGGTAAACAGACTACAGGGCGCATTAGCGCCCATAGCGGCCGAAACTGGTACTGCACCATTTTTACAGTCTGCAGGTAAACAGACTACAGGGCGCATTAGCGCACATAGCGGCCAAAACTGGTACTGCACCATTTATGGCCAAAATGAAAAACGGCAAATCAGAGCTAAAAATGGGTCTAAAAATATGGGAAAAAATCCATAGATAATACGCTTCGGTGTATAATACGCAGGATATTCAAATGAGCAATAAAAGTGCGTATTATACACCGGAGAATACGGTAGTCTCTCCAGCGTGTCCTGGGTCATCCCCGGGGTTTCTTCAAAGTCGGACATGCCCGAAGCACCTCAGGAGGCACCCAGGGAGCATCCTTACCAGATGCCCAAACTACCTAAACTTACTCCTCTATGTGGAAAAGCAGCGGTTCTACTCTGAGTATCTCACGGATAACAGAACTTCTCACCCTATCTCTAAGGGAGAGTCCAACTACCCTGTGGAGGAAATTAATTTCAACTGCCTGTATCCGCAGTCTCATTCTTTTGGTCACTACCCATAATGATAATAACTATAATAATGAATTCAATTTATAACGCACTTTTCATTAATGAAAATCTCAAAGTGCTACAAAGTGCAACAGAATTAAATGTCAATAAAACAAGTAATAAAACAAGTAAAATCAATAACAGTATCAACTAAGATCAAAGATAGAATCATGAGGAGGCAGAGTATGCTTGGTTAAAAAGAAAGGTCTTCAAGCCGCTCTTAAAGTCAACCAGTGACTGTGGAGCTCTTAGGCAGTCAGGAAGAGAGTTCCACAGGCGGGGGGCAGCCACACTGAAAGCCCGGTCTCCCATGGTCCTTAATTTGGTTCTCGGAATGTGAAGTAGATGACTGTTCTGTGACCGTAGAGACCGGGTGGATGAGTATGGTGCAAGAATGTCCTTTAGATAATCTGGTGAAGTTCCGTGTAAGCATTGATGTGTAATGAGAGCAGTTTTGTACTGAATTCTGTAGGTGACAGGAAGCCAATGAAGGTTATGGAGAATGGGCGTAATATGTTCAAATTTACGAACTCTCAACAAAATCCTTGCTGCACTGTTTTGAATATATTGAAGCTTCTGAAGGTATTTACCAGGGATTCCAATAAACAGGGAGTTGCAGTAGTCGAGCCTGGAGGAGACAAAAGCATGGACAAGCTTCTCAGCATCGGAAAAAGTTAGGGATGGGCGAAGTCTGGAGATGTTTCGAAGATGGAAGAAGCAAGTTTTAAACAGATGCTTAATGTGATTTTCAAATGTAAGATTGGAGTCCATTTTTATTCCAAGATTAGTAACAGAGGTGGAGAGGGGGATGTCTTGTCCAGAAAAGGAAAGTGTTGTTATAGGAGATGTTTGTACCTGGTGAGGGGTGCCAATCAGTATGGCCTCAGTCTTGGAGCAGTTTAATTGAAGAAAGTTCTGATTCATCCATGCCCTTATTTCCTCCAGGCAGGCAGAGAGGGCAGTGAGTGAAGATGGAGATGACAATGGGGAAGATGAGGATGCTCCAGTCCTGATGTAAAGCTGTGTATCGTCGGCATAACAGTGAAAAGAAATGTTGAACTGATTAATAATTTGACCTAAAGGCAGCATGTAAAGGGAAAACAGCAGGGGCCCCAGAACTGACCCCTGAGGGACACCACAGGAGACACAGACTGTCTGGGACGTGGCGTTGCCAAGACTAACACATTCCAGCCTATTGGAGAGGAAAGATTTGAACCAGTCCAGGACTGTGTCGCAGAGACCGACCTCCACATGAAGACGGTGGAGGAGGATACTATGGTCCACAGTGTCGAAGGCTGCAGTGAGGTCAAGGAGGACAAGGATGGAGGGAGAGCCAGTGTCAGCAGCCAAGAGGACATCATTGGTAACTCTCAGCAATGCAGTCTCTGTACTGTGAGCTGCCCTGAATCCAGACTGGAACTTCTCATACAGGGAGTGTTGTTGTAGGTGGTCCTGCAGCTGAGCAGCAACTGCTTTTTCCAGCACTTTAGACAGAAAAGGGAGGTGTGAAATTGGGCGGTAATTAGAAAAAATGTCGGGATCCAAATTGGATTTTTTCAGAAGAGGCCTAATGATGGCAGTTTTTAGAGGCAGTGGAACATGACCAGATTGTAGAGACTGATTTATTATTTGAGTGATTAGTGGGCTTATTGCAGAGTGATTGGTTTTTATGAGAGACGAGGGGAAAGGATCCAGGGCGCAGGATGAAGGCTTCATTTTCTTGATGATGGCCTCCACCTCACTCTGAACAACTTCGTCAAAGCTGTTTAGGGTCCCAGAATGCAGACGGGTGGGTGGCACACTGAGAACGGGGAGGTTGTGGAGCTGAGATCTGATAGTGTCAACTTTGGTTTTAAAAGATGAAAGAAACAGGTCGCATTTTTGAGCAGAGTCCTCAAGAGTTTGCTTAATGGGATTAAGCAGATGAGTTATTGTGGAGAAGAGCTGTTTAGAGTTTCCAGGGCAGGTGTTGATGATGTTGGAATAATATTTGGAGCGTGCTTCTTTAAGAGAATAGGCGTACGCTTTCTGATGTTCTTTATATGCCTGCTTATGTACAGAGAGACCAGATGATTTTACACGTCTCTCAATAGCACGGCCAGTTGCCTTCATCTTGCGCAGCTCATCAGTGTACCAGGGGGCTGAACGGGAGAAAGACACCAGTCTTGTCTTCAAGGGAGCATGTAGGTCCAGAAGCTCTTGGAGAGATTGGTTGTAGTAATCCACAGAGTCATCTGCAGATGAATGATTGACAGCGGTCAGGGCGTGAAGATCAGTAGACAGAACATCAGGGGAAATGATTTTAAAGTCACGGAACTGGATAGGTCGTTTTTGGTTTGAAGCTGGCGAAGCACCCAGAGCTCATGATCATAGGTGAGGGTAGGAACGTAGACCGACCAGTAAACAGAGAGCTTTGCCTTAAAACTCAGCTTCCTCTTCACCACAACAGACCGAGTCCGCAATACTGCAGATGCTACACCAATCCGTCTGTCAATCTCACGCTCCATTCTTCCCTCACTCATGTACAGTACAAAACCCAGAGATATGCTAACTCCTCCACTTGAGGCAGAACCTCACCCTCGACCCAAAGAGAGTAATCCACCCTTTTCTGGTTGAGGACCATGGCCTCAGATTTGGAGGTGCTAATTCTCATCCCAGCTGCTTCACACTCGGCTGCAAATGCTCCAGTGAGAGTTGGAGATCATGACATGGTGAGCCGACAGGACCACATCATCTGCAAAGAGCAGAGATGGACTCCTGAGGCCACCGAATCTGAATCCCTCTACTCCCTGGCTGCACCGAGAAATTCTGTCCTTAAAAGTTATGAACAGAATCAGTGACAACGGGCAGCCCTGGCAGAGTCAAACTCCCACCCCTGAAGCGGTCCAATTAATTACTGGCAATGCAAACCAAACTCTCACACCGCTTGTATAGGGACCAAACAGCCTGTAACAACGGGCCCCCAATCCCATACTCACGGAGCACCCACCACAGTGTACCCAAGGAACACGGTTGAATGCCTTTTCCAAGTTCACAAAACACATGTAGACTGGATGGGCAAACTCTCATGACCCCTCGAGGACCCTAGTGAGGGTAAAGAGCTGGTCCAGCGTTCCACGGCCAGCACAGAACCTTTGTTCTCCTGGATCTGAGGTTCAACCAACGATTGCACTCGCTTCTCAAGTCGTTTTCCAGATGTGTGTGTGTTTTTTTTTACTGAAGTTGAACAGAGAATGCATGCAAACCTTGATTTAATGCAAGATGTTCAATTGAGTTTGATTTTTATTTATCTATTTTTCTTGTCTAAGGCAGCGCAGAATGATGGATCCTGGCGAGTGGAGGGAGCAATTTTATCCACCACCGGGTACAATGGTGGAACCAGTAAGTGGCCAACGATGGCCTTGGCCACAAAAGATTCATCATTGGACATGCTAACAGCCACGCCAATCGTTTGAAGAAACTATACATTCAAGCAGTATAAAAACTAAAGGATATTTTCCTCAAACGATCAGGGTGGCTGGTTTACATATACATATAGTGGTGGCCATCTTGTATTTTGATTTAGCAAACCATTGCTTGATACAGACTTTCCTTATGCCTGGGTCAGCCATACACCGAAATGGAAGTAAAAAAAAAAACTTGCATAATCTGATGACCCATAATCTGATGACATTTATTGAATGAGTTTTATCTCAGTGCACCTATATACCTCATCAAATCTTACCCATTTTTCACACTTCCAAGTTTTTCTTTTAACAATTTCAAGGTTCCTGGTGCCATGTCCAACACATGATTTATGATGAATTGATTCAGCATTGCTCAACAGTTCATCTCCATTTAAGTTTTTGAGACTTTGCCAAAATTTAGTAGCGACTAAGTCAAAACATAACAAGCAAATGTTGATCAAATAATGCAAAACTGGCCTAAAAATTTAAGTTTATTGCTAAAAAAAATAACATCCTTGTTAAATAATAAGCCCATATTTTGTTTAGTTGTCCTCAGTATGGCCGACGGTGAATCGAAGTGTTACATTTCCTCAGGCAAAACTGTGCTAAGCAGCAGCACAATACAGTATACTGACTGCAAGGTTGTACATACACTGCATATAAATGTACAACTGAAGCAAAAGTAGAAAAAATAAGTTGTGGACCCACCACATATTAAAGGGCACGCAAAGCTTTCCAAAGATAACCCTTTGATGAAGGATGGAGGAGAGATTAAACATATTTTTTCTCCAAAACCACCCTTCAGAAATCAGACAACATGGATGTTTTTGAAGACTAAATTATTGGAGGTGATCATAAAATAGGATTAAGGTCTGAGGTTCTTTGTGCGA
The DNA here is from genome assembly GCA_038048925.1 of Garcialebias charrua. Taxonomy (NCBI): domain Eukaryota; kingdom Metazoa; phylum Chordata; class Actinopteri; order Cyprinodontiformes; family Rivulidae; genus Garcialebias; species Garcialebias charrua. The sequence continues at coordinate 194 of JBBPBX010044234.1, read as the reverse complement.
AACTCGTGCACTCACACACCACCGCAGTGACATTTTACACTTCATTTCCTAAAACTTGTGGCTAGACTAAATTGCTTTCTGTCAAGTTTAACGGCAAACGTTCCACAAGTTTTCTTCTGTCTAAAAAAGATAAGATGACTTCTATAGCTAAATAAATAAAGACGTTTGGTCCTTTTAGGGGCGGCCGTGGTGTA